>MOOZ01000064.1:586623-603785 GCA_002930495.1 Cecropterus lyciades | reverse complement strand
CCTTCACCGTTCTGTGTATAAACCCTGCATACTTAGTGTTTAAACTAACATGTCACCCATAAGAAAGTTATCTATGTTTGAGTGAATGTCCCGTCATAATAACTATATCCTTCTCCATGATAACCTCTTTCGGAGTGATAATAATAATAAACGCCCATTTAATAAATAAATATTTATGTTAAAGTGATTTCTTGTTCTGCGACGTACTACTAGCACGACGATAATAAGTTTGCTCAATTCGGGTGCGTTTTCAGGAAATTCACATTTTAATCATGTGTAACACGCGAACCTCGACTGCAACGATGCACCAATTAATTTTGATTTAATAATGTTCTCTAGCGACGACGTATTTCATGTTTGAAACCGAAAAAAGTTTTAATTAAAAATATTCCATGAAAAACTTGAAGCAAAACATGCGAGAGGTAATTGCAGAGATAACAGAAATAACCAGGTGAACATTTTAAAGATGGCTGAAAAAGTTTTAAAGGTCTTACTACTGGTCAGTACCTTTAGTACAAGTTTATCTTGTTTCCTCAAAACAACCATGTCCATACATTGCAATGTACACTCCACGTTTTTGTTTTCGTTTTCGGCCATACTTTTTACTTTACTTTGAAATAATGAGCGACAACATAGGAAAACAGTGATTGTTTTAAGTGAACATAATCAATTTGTACTAAGGGCACCGAGCCACTTCATACGAGCATTTTAGAACGTTTCTTATATTATTGATGCAGAAAACAAGCTTGCAGCCTACCTGATGTTAAGTGAATAATGCCATGATGGTAACGATAATAGTGTAAGGAGTTATAATGCATGGAGTAATTGTTTCCATCTTCTTTCTTACTATATCTTTTAACTAGAACACATCAGCTCTTACGGTAGTTGGTATATCCTTGTTGCAATTGAATTGAAAAGATTTTAAGAATTACCTTATATAATTAATAGATCATACGCACTTTCAATCTCATCCATCCATCAGCCTTTTGAGGTCCACTGCTGGACATAGGCCTCCCCTAATCGGCGCTACTCCAACCGATCCTGTGCCTTCTGAATCCTACTTTCAATCTCAATTATATGTAAATAATTAAACTAAAAAAAATAATTAAACTAAATAAAATATTACTTCTAAGTTCTGAATTACGCGTAGACAAGAATCCCAAGGAGTAGGTAATCAAGTTACTTTTACTGGGGTAATCCCTTAGTTACAGTTCTAGGCATTTAGCACACTGTGCACAAACCTGTCTATCTGATGGCTATCAGATGCTGAATCTTTTGCTTAATATAAATTACCAGAAAAATAGTTGCAACCTGTTAGTAATTGCTGATATATAAATACAATTTAAGGTCACATAAACATAAACATTAAATTAGAGAAAGCAGATGTTTTACAACTTATTAAGGATAAATAAAAATAAAATATAAAGCAATAAGATGATTTAAAATCTTTGTTTACTAAAACATTATAATATAGTTAAAGCCAAAAACCGAAAAACGCATCTTCTTTCCTTTATGCCTTATTAATTAAAAACATTTGCGATTTGACTGAAGATTTTTAGTAGGTAGGTAGGTAATGTAACGTCTTAAGTTCTATCAGACAGATATCTTAAGATATATTTTTTAGATTCTTGTAGATATAAGTAGGTATGTACATCCCAGTGTGAATATAAGCAGCAAGCAGCGATATGGTTTGAAAAACTTTTATCTTTATATTTACAAATTCCAGTTGGTATCTTGCGCGTGACCCATAAAACAAGTGTGTACCTACTTAATATATTTAAATTGGCGATTTCGCAAATCAGCGGTCATCACAGCATCTTTGCGATAAGACCATACGTGATACGACTTTATTTTATGATTACTGTAATGGCGGCTTTTATATGCTCAGTATCGCTTAAGCATGTTAGGCAAATATATTTTTATGTAGGTGCCTAGACGAGCTTGCAGTCAGTGGCGGATTGTAGTTTGAGAAAGGCTTGACCCAACTGAGGGTACTTTATCAAAGTTTTTATGAAAGAAGTAGCTTTTTCCGCGGCTTTGCCCTTTTGGGTGACTTTAGTACGGTAAAAAGTTTCCTATGTGTTAATCCAGGTCAAAGCTGTCAAAAACCAATCTAAAGTAATTTCTCAGTGAGTGATAACAAACATCCAGGCATCCTCACAAATTTTTGCCTTTATAATATTAGTAAGTTTAATCTTCTCCAAAGGAATACATCAGTGAAAATAGTTTGTCGAAGAAAATATTTCTGTAATTTTCCGCCTCCCAATATCACATGATTTGGGACTTAAGGTCCTTTTTTTCTTTTTTTCACCCTTAATAATCACCACCACCTCAATTTTCCAGCTCTGTAGTCTCTGATATTACATAAAGGTTTTTACCGTCACTTATCTCCGTCGGAATCGATGCACTTTCAATGAATTTAATTATTTAAATGGCAGGCGTGGTGTGGCCTGAAATTCTAATACATCCATTACTTACTGGAGTATCTGTTGTTTGACTAATTGCTATTGAGAAAGTTAGATCATTCAGACTTTGCCTTATTCCTCGACTCTACTTCCAGACTTAGCCTTTTTCTCTCAATTATAAAACCCGATCCTTTAGTCCTATTAATTTCTACTTTTTTTAACCCATTATCGCTTACTATTGTAAAATGCTTGCTCTCTTCATATAAATACGCCCATAATGTAGTATGACTTCCACAACCAATAAGTATTTTCTTAATAAGAACTGGATGTACTTACCTAATATTTTTCGATACTATTCAATTCTTTCAGCAAACTTACAGCCCATTTCTTGCCAACAAAATATTTCAAACTGCCTACGAAGTTTATTCAATGGATGTATATATTTTTGTGTCTATGTATTTCAATTTTTTACTATGTCTTCCCTTTTTCTTATGTTTTTAATAGTCTTAATAACTTATTTATTTTAGATTAACAAGTCATAAGACATGAATAATACACCTTAACAACTCAAGTTGTACTGAAGTTCTCACATTTCTCAATAGCTACGGAAGTGTGTCACCATTCGTCTTCAACGTCGGTCCTTGTCAAAAAGCATACAAATCTAACGTTAAAGTTTTCACCCCGTTGTATGTGACCTAAATGGTTAATTACCACAACAATACTGTGGTTAAATGCATTATTTATAGCATTTGCATGGGTGCTCGCTTGGTCACGGGTGAAGTTTCTATGTGCAATTTAAATTGGAATGGATGGGAATAAGGAAAGCTGGTCAACAACGGCGTTAACATTAGTCAAGTGAATTCATTTGAAATACTGTTAGTATTATAATCACTCATTACTAATGTAAATGGGCAAATAACAATCGCGTACGTTCAAAACGGTTATGGTTCTCTCCAAAATCTAAATGCAAGTAGGTACAAAGTTTATTATACGTCACCTTTATTCGACTAGTCAGTAAAACGTCCTGCGCCACTAGAGATTAAAAATACATAAATTTAAATATGCACGTCACCCCGAAAATACACATTATAAATAACTAACTTTTATACCAATGAACTATATATTTTACTATTATAATTGCTTATACGATTAGCGAAAGCATCATCTATTTGAAGGATTACAAAATTAAGTTTTGAAAGCTCAAGAGAACATTTTTAATAATAAGTTTATAAGCGTATTTGTCCATCCTTATGTCGTGTACCCTTATGTCGTATGTGTAGGTACAATTAAGATTAACATAAACTCAGTAGATCCTGTTTAATATGTGTTGAAAAGAAAGAAAAGAGGAGGAAAATATTAAAACCTCTCGGATAGATCAAGTTAAAATAAAACTCGAGAAATAAACCGGAAAACCCACGATAGTGAGGTCCGGCTGTCCTTAAAATGGGTAATATATTCTTCATATCTAGATAAAGTTAAGTGTAGGTACCTACTTCACTGAGACGAAATGTGTGTTGGGGTTTTATTTGAATATTATGTTTTTGTAAAAATCCTTGGATATTCTTAAACATATGGCAATTAACCTTACAACCAACCAACAACTTGTTTTGTTGTTTTTTATATGATAGTAGTAAACGATATTGCAGTCCACCTGATGTTAAGTAGCAACTGCCACAGATGCTTTGCTAGGACTGAGTTAGAACGCCTCGGATAAGTATATCTCCCTTACCAGCTTTCCCCTTAGAAACAGCGCATTACACTGTAAGGGCAGAAATAGGTGAGGCGGTGGTGCTTCCGGAGTCGAACCACAATGAGTTCTACCAGGTTTATGACTGCTTATGTCCCATTTATCCCATTTGTCACATTTCTCAAATCTATTACCGAGTTATGATAACTCGGAAACACCTGAATCATAATTAGACATTGTGATGTACTTATACTGAATATATATTTAATTGTTGGTCAACCCTGCATATATATATATATGTATAGAAATTCAGCATCTCAATCGATGTGTTCTAGGTTTAAATACTTGACACGTATGTCTGATTTAACGAAGTAACTTGTAATTAGAAAATGATTTTTCCTTGCTTAAATGATCAAAACCATCATATCTTGTACACATACATAAATACTCGCGAACACACACACTTACATATGTAATCTTTAGTTATCCAATTCAAGTCGTACTCAGTAACACGGGCTTCATAAAGTACAGAAAAATAGATAGATATGTATTGTAATAACAAATGTAAATCATTTCTTTTATTTATTTATCGCGAGGATACCTACACGCCAGAGTACTTTAAGAAACAATTTATCAAGAGTATGTGAACTCTACCAATCCTCACTCGGCCAACGCGGTGGACTGTAGACAGAGCATCTCTTACTCTGGCAGAAGACCGGTGGCCAGCAGTGGGACAGTCATGGGTTGAGGATATTGAATGGTAACCATTCCGTGTCACAGAATAGCACCATTTTTCTATTGCTGCTGCTGCCTATTTGGACTAGTCAGATGACTAGTCCAAATAGGCAGCAGCGTCATAGCCAAGACCGCTGGTGACGGTATTTTTATAAGATTAAAGTAGCAAACATGGAAGCAGTCGAGCTGACGGTAAGTGGTAACCAAATCCATGTAGAATAAGGATTGGTCCTGTAGCCGATCACAGATGCGTACTCCTAAGAACTGAGATGGTCGCCTTCCTTAGCAAGTAAATTTTACATAATTTTGCCATTATCTCCGTTTTCTAGCCGTCAACTTTGAAGAATAATGCTTTGTACACTCATAACCCTACACTAGGACTTTATCCGGTGAATGCCAGGGATATAGGTATAAAAAGCAAGTATAAAAACACCTAGACTTAAATCTAAATTATTCAGATATCTTTCTAGCCCGGGTCGAACCCGGAACCCACTAAGAACGGTATGGTGACCACCGCCCCTCGTCATTCATGGAAAGATTCATGGATGAATGATTTTTAGGTACACATAAATGGATACCAAGTTACCATTTAAATTTGATATACTAGAATATCACAAACATACAAATGCAATGAGGAATATCAATTCGTTTTCGTTATTAAGTACCTACTTACTGTAATAACAAAATTATGAGCCAATAAAAAGTATTGGTGAAAATCACGACTTTGTTATCCATTGAATGACTCGTTTGATTGTTAAGGAAGTAAACATCGCAACGTTAGTATTGTACGCTACAACATATATTTAACAAACTTACTATAAATTACATTTCCCGCTTTTCATACAATTGGGGTCAATTAAACTTACGAAATAACGCTTAAGACCCCGCACGACATGTTCCAACCTAATTATGTTGTTACAGTATTGTTTTCATCATTCTATCATGTTGATACTGTTGTTACGTCATAACTGCTTTATATTACTTTTCGCTTTCATTACATTGCGTGAGCAGCAGCGGAGATTTAGATTGCTCGCTGAGAATTGAGACTAGCGGTAATTGCATTCGGCAGCCATTTATTATTTTCAGTGCAACGAAAGAAAATGCATTCGATACGTCAACCAGTATTAGTAGTCCGGAATCCAAATCAACGAAGAGATCTTTTATTCATCACAAACGTGTCCTTTGGTTTCAACAGCATTACAAATCGTATTTCGTCACAATTTAAATTGGACGGGGATATGTGCAAAAGTGTGCTACCCATTAAAGAAGCAAGCAGGAAAAGGAACACCGCTAACCCAGTGGCCAACTGGCGAGTCGACGTCGAACGATTATACCGCCCGAGCCTCCATTCCATACCGGTACAGCCGAGCCACCGCTCGCAACGAACAGACAGTTCGAAGAATGAACGCACCGCTAATAACGCTCGACCTATGACGTCCAGATAATGAACAGCTACGATGACGAGCCACCTATCACCCTGGGGTGCGTCGACGCTCTATTGTTTTACAAAGAGGAAAGCGGAGGACGCGCTTTGCATCGCAATTAGCGAAGAGAGTTTCGGCGGCGAGTGAATACAAAGTCATCGATATCGTCGGGCAAATTACAGAAGGACCCGAGGACGAGCCACATAAATTTTGTAACCTCCGATGGACGCACGGGGAAATCTGCCGCGGGTTGTTTAAGGAGGACACCAGTTTCATGGAATAGTGTTTGTTATGCGCGCGCGTGCCCGACAGTTGGCGAAATTTTTTGGCAACAAATCGTGTGCAACGGAACTGTAATCAGCTGATACATCTTGTGATGATCGCCCGTGAAGGACGCAGTTTAAAGTGATTGATAGTGCGAGTTGCATTACAAGGACCTCGCTTTGTGCACTTTCGTGACCATTTTAATCCTAATAGGTAAACCACGGGTGAGTTTGATCATATTCTCTACTTTTACTCGTTTAAAATTCAATTTGCCTGAGAACATTAATATTTTCAATTAGCGCATGCATTTTAGTTGATATATTCTATATATATGTTAATATGATAAGGCTTAAATAATCGTTCATTACCCAACGTCACAGTATATTACGAACATTTTTGAGTAGAAACAGAGTACAGAAAGAGTACATTGCACTCTTTTTTCAAACAAAATTTGACACAATAAGGACATGAGACATTTAATTAAACATGAAAACAAGTTTTGAAACAAGCACATGCTCGAGTATGTAGTTGATGTACAAGTATGTAGTAGTTCTGTGCGACAAAATACTACTTCTATGTACAGCTTTTGAATAAAAATGACTTCTCAAACTATTACCACAATTTCTACAAACGTTGACTTCAACGACCAAATATTTTTACAAACTCATCATGACGTACTCATTAACATGACACTGTTTTGCTGTAATAATAACACCACACAAAAACGTTAATTTATAAGTGAACCAGGTAATAATTAAACAGCGCTACTTAAAATTGTTTTGATACTTATAATGAATGAAGTTAAAATAATAAAAGTTGAACGGCCATCAACCACACTGGAGTAAAGGTACCAAGATTTTAATTTCTAAAATAATATAAAAAGGATAAAAGTATAAACATAAACGCTTTCTACACTCATAGCCCTACAGTAGGATTTTCTCCTGTGTCGTGGGTGCCATGGACACACAAAGACAAATACACAAACACCCAGACCCAGAACAGAAATATAAACTCATCATTCAGATGTCTGTCTGGCCGGGGACCGAACCCGGGACCCACTGCGTGGCAGACCAATATTGTGACCGCTCCGCCACGCGGGTCGTCAAAGTATATCTTTAAAATTGATGAATTGTGCGGTTATTCATGCAAAGGAGCATATATTGGTCAACAGAACGAGACCATGAATACATAACATCAATAGTATTTTACACCCAAAACATATCGCCATACTCTTACCGATATCGTGAACGTAAATATTTATATCTTTATCGCCCGAATTAAATCGAGTACGCGTTACAAAACTACCAGTTGCTCTTACATGTTCGAAGAATTTTATCGCTTCATTTACTTAATAAAGTTAATGTTTGGGTGTGAACTGCTTGCATAATTTCGAACAAGTTATTAAAACTTGATATGTCCAAACATTACACATTTGGGTATACACTAGTGTGCCCCGTGGATACACCCGTGTTTGAAAAAAATGTAGCGTAACTTATTTAAAGTAACGCTACATTTCAATAACTTTTGATAAATAAATAAAGCCTTTTTTTTGGCAACGGGGGGAAACCTTCAAAAGGTAAACCGAAGCCTTGGGAGAGACTCCGGGTTATGTGGGATTGTTAACCACTAAAACCCCCTCAGTGGCCTTCCTCAACGCTTGCAGGGGACTCTGGGATCTCCAATGGAACGCACCGGTGCCCCCTAGCGCGGTGCCCCTGAAGGGCTTATCTCTTGGGGGACGTGTAACTGTCTCCCTGCATCTTCCGGTGTCTGAGACGACATGCAGCCAATAAATGAAGTCTAAATATTACATGGCATGGATTATAAATATATTTACAATGCTTCAATATAAATTTAGTGCCGATTTTTAGTTTGATGCGGTTTCAAACGCAGAGACAAACGTAGAGACAGGACTTTTAATCATTTTGTCCGTCGTCATGTGACAGACATGTCACATGACGACGGACAAAATGATTAAAAGTCCTCTCTTACTTTATATTCTTTGTGACTTATTAATATTCAATTGACGACAACATTATTGACAAATTAATTATTGTATAAATTAATTGAATTTAATAAATTATTATGTAAGTTGAATTAATAAAATGTTAATGATTAATACTACTCTAACGCATTGGACTGAATGATCTGTAATGTTAGAAATAAGTTTGAATTAATAAATAAATAAATAAAAAATAATTTTGGAAATACATGCTATGTACAGACATGCAGACATTTTTATCGTATATTTGGATTACATTTATAAAAAAATGGAAGCGACTCTGAGTCATACAGTTCCGGATTTAATTCAATTAGCAGAAGTTTTAATTATGATTGACAAATTATGGTGTAACAGAGTGGAAGTTGACATGAGTTTAAAGTTTTTATTTCTTAGTTTTAAGACATTATATCGTTTGTATATTATATGAATAAGGCAACATATAGGCACAACTTGTTCTCTACAATACTAAACAGTTTCAATCTAGACACAGGTAACGGTAATTATTAATTTGTAATACTACAAAGCGGTATAGAATGCAAATGGACATTTATAACCACAAAATCATTTATTTATAATACTAGCTGTGCACTGCGGTTTCATTTAAAATAGTTGAAACTTTTTTGATAGAGTCGACGGATTTTAATAAAATAAGCGCTAAATTTTATCTTAACACATCGAATATGGATATGTTTTGAATAATTTAATATAAGTTATGTGGTTTTGTTTTGTTGCGATTTCAAACACACAAACAACGAGACTGACAATATTTAAAAAAAATAACTAAAAAAATATTATTACTTACTATTTTATTTTATTTGCAAATAATTGCGATGTACAGACACGCACTTTCATTTTCATTATATATGGACCACTAGTATTTTAAGCTTTTGTTTATCACGGTTCTTAGCACTAATAAGAACATAATTCACAGAATTGGTAATCGTACGAAAATTATTAATTCAATAATACTATCGAAAATATTAACGAAGTCACTATGAAGTTGAAAACTATTTTAGAAGCGGTAGAACTCTTCGTGATTCACCTGTTACTACAAAGTAACATGATAGGATCAAGTTGCTATTCTGGTTTGAAGGGTGTGCAAGGGAGAGACACTATTAAATGTAGCAATTAGGACGCATCCATGGCTGATCTTACATAGTAAGAATGGATTAATTAATTACAGTTGCCATCAACTATTATGTTTGTTATTCTTGCATAAAATTGTCACTTTCTAAGTCGCTGGACGATATACTATGTTATTTATTATTTATTTATTTATTGCACCTCTAAAACTAAAACATGCAATAGAGCAAACTTAATGCCTGATGGCATTCTCTACCAGTCAACCCTGGGTGGCTAGAAAATTTGCGGTAGGTAATAATATAAGAAAGAAATAATAATACTACATAATATATAATATCCGAAGTTATAAATGCATACATATATATATATATAATAAATACACACTATACATATATTACTATATTATACTATAATTAACTATAGTTATTATAAGTACTTTCTGTAATTAACTCAATTTCCTGAAATTTTGAGTCCTGTGCAACTTGTGTTTACTGTACTACTAACTTTAGCGCTTAAAAAAGAATACTTGCTTAGTGTATTTGCTTATTGTAAGTAAAAGCAAAAAAATAACTGTTGGTACATACCTAATTGTGCATGTGGGGTCTATAAACACATAACAGGGACATATAATATGTTAAATAGAACTAAGGTTATAAGGTTGTAGGTTCCCATTATTGTGGGAGTAGGGCTGCCAATTTTAGACTATTTTTTTAAACGTTAAATAAGTGTTACTCTTTAACGTATTGAGAATGACTAAGAAAGTATGTATGTGAATATGTTTTCTGTATACTATTTATTTTCATAAGAGTAGCAAACGAACATGGAACGAACACTTCACGGGTGGACTGTATTTTCCTTTTTTTAAGCCTCTTTTTTTTCTTTTATTGCCGCCTTTGACATTTGAAGCAACTTTATCTACAACGGAGTTCTATCTAAAGATAATTTCAGTTGGGTTGCCATTTTCGTGATTTGAATTACCCGTGGCCTTTTTTCACAGTTGCTACAAATAGCACTGTCATATTATTAACATTTATAAAATAAGACAAGGGCAACATTTTACGAGGAAGAACACATTTATTTCAATATAGCAAACACACTTAAATTATAATATAATTTTTGAGAAAAACTTATAGCAACAACATAACACAGTTTTTCTGTAAATAAATAAATAATGTCGTCTTTAATATCGTTTTGTCTTTCTGTACCTACCTAAAATAGTATGTCTAAACTGACAACCTTGCTACTAGGACACCGCAAAGCGACCGCAAGTTAAAACAATAACGCATTTGGCAGATGAAGCGCATTTGTCGACCATCTCGCCACTTTACGATAGTTTGAATCTAGATTTTGTTGAACTATTCATGGGGCTTTGTTCTGTATTGGTTATTGTCAACTAGCTGTGATCGGTGTTAAGGTTGTAGAACTCTGGAAAACGCGGCGACTCTACACCTTTCGTAGACGTTAAATGAGACGAAATGAATTTATCTAGATACAAGGAAAATAAATGAAATGAAATCAGAACATAAGGAGTAAAATTAATCGGAAATAATGAAATGTAATTATTGCACATTTGTGTTAATTGAAATAAAATTACATAAAACAAAAAGGATATGTAATTTTCTCTGCCATCATATGAATATAAAAAATCGCGGACGCCTTTTAATTCCGCTGTGAAGCATCAGTGATCTAAGGACCATTTATTTAGAAACGCTTATAACTATAGTATGATAGCTTATGATAATCTACTGACTATTATATTTATATTTTCATAATTAGGTAGGTATATTACTGTGCCGTTGTGTATCGATGTAACGATGTACTTCGAATTCCTATTTACCGGTTTTATATTAATGCATATTTACTAGAGATGTGACGGATCGTTAAAGTAATAGTTCCGCGGATACGGATCATTGGTGTCTAGATCCGTGGATACGGATACGGATCTCAACTTTACAAATTTACTTACTTGATGCGCGTGTCCTTGAAGCGAGAGTTGCTTTATCGACATGTTTCGATTTGTGCCCTTAGTAAGAGTTTATTACGTTTCTAAAAAAATAATCATTATTTACGTTTTTCTGTATCCTAAGTATTCTGTCATTATAATTATGTACTGACATATAATGTTAAGGTATTTGAACTTTGCAATATAGATGGGCTAAATATGTGATACATTTCATCTCTACTTAATCGCCTGTAGGTATTTTGTATATAATTAATTTATAAATAATATGAATTTAATAATAGGTATAAAAGATCCGTTTAAGATCCGCTTAAAAAGTAACGGATACGGATGCAGATCTTTTTATGTCTTGGATATCCGCGGTTACGGATCTCCGGTAAATCATTAATATTAACTACAGTGACATGTTACCTATTTCGAATAATAAGCAAATAAATTTAAGGTCCTTATGAAAAAATTGCCCATTTCTTATACATAGATTTGATTCCAATCATTTGATAAAAGCTAAATTCGGGTATGCTAAAGAAAGCATCCACTTTTTTAACTTTGGTCTCGTAAATTTTTATATTAAGTACCTACTCTATAACTTTGTTGTTTCCTTATTGCATTAAAACAAAATAAACATGGCGCATTCATAAGGTAGTTTTACTACACTAATAGAATAGAGTTAAACTTTAGAAAGCGCTTACATGCACATACATTCTTAGAGAAATTTTGTACAACCAATAAAAATAAGTTATGCTTACAACCATATGCTGGATACTATATAAATTACTGTGTCAAGTATTCGTTTGTTTCCACAAATAACAAAGAAAATCAAGTAACCACAACTTAAAACAATAACCCATATAGAAGATGATGTGTTGAGATGCTGACCAACTTCCAGCTTTACAATATGTTAGTGATACACAATCTAGAATTTCCAGAGGTCATTTATGAGGTTTTGTTCTTTCGAAAACGACGTGTGGTACCGTAAAATTACTTTACTTGAAACCATTTAAAAATATACACTTGTTGACACACACACGTTGTGACATTGTTTTCAATTTCGCGGGCATTAAATATTCTATTTTGTTTTTAAAGTAGACATTGTTTGCTCTTTTCTCATAAACAGATAACATATTTTCAATATAATAATAAAATCAATAAGATAATATAATATTATTAACGTTTAAATGAAGTAGGTAAATTTATTTTTGTTCAATCAACGTGAGCCTATTTAGACAATTATCCAAGGCAGAGCTTCTTATTATCAAACCAATTAGATAAACCCTTTACATATACTTCCTGAATGGGCTTATATTTTATAGCTGTCATAGACATAGAAAAGCAAGAATACCATTATATCTCAGATAAACAAATTCCTAAACAATATTTCAGCTTCATATGACCTCGAAGACATGTTTACGAGTAGTTCAACACCTTCCATAATTCTACTCTGAACCAAGAGGTAGTTAGTGGAACAAATAGCTAATACATCATTTAGTACCTGGTCGAGAATTGAAGCCGGAACAACTAGCGTCGTTTGAACATTATTTTATTACAAATCAACAATGAGGCACGTCAATTATAAGTGAATATACTCAGTGGTTGTTTACCAACAATTTAAAGTAATGATTAATGATAAATATTTAAACAGTAGTTTAACATGCATGCACGGCCTCGGATAAGCTGAACGTGGAACATGCACATTCAATGCGTGCTAGAAATTATTTATGCAGGCGCCACTAAAGCTGACCTGATCTCTCACTTGATGCCGTATGACTGTCAAATGCTTATGTTACTTTATACGTCCCGAAACGATGGTACGTTACTTTGCGGAAATTCATATCATATTTTTCTTAACGAAAAATTGACTTCTTATTTTCTTAAAAAAATAATTCTCGATTTTTAGTGATGAAACATGTACTTATATTTGGAACAAAAAATCCCTCCTACTAACCATAAGTTGTACTTTCAAATGTGTTAATAACTTTAGAAAATATATGAAAAATATTGTCAATACCTATAACATTTGAGGATTCCCTTAATTTTCCTTGGATTCCATCATCAGATTGACTTGATGTCAATGGAACCACTTCAGGAGTATACCTACTCTTCCAAATAAAACAAATCCGCGAATTGGTCCACAAATGGAGAAAACAGAGAATATACACAAAAACATACATACAACCCTCCGGCGTGGTCTTAAAATCTATATCCCAGATAAGATTAGAGGCTTAGATGAGGTGTTAGCAATCAAACTCCTCAATTTTGAAGTCTGTTAAAAAGAACAAACCTAGATGTAAATAGTCTGCAACCACTGTACCTATATGATGGACACGATGGCTTATATACTTTGTAACTGAAATTTCTTTAGAATCGTTGTCATTTTAAAATCGATTTAACGAAACTACGTAACAATAAAAATGGAAACACATAAATGGACAGTATTAAGTCGCTGAGAGAATGAGAATATTTTACTCGTTTTTTTTTTATATTTTCGGTCTCCTCGTTATTACTTCTCGTGGCGAAAATGATAAACCATAAATTTATCCTAATACTCCTGATATTCTATATCCATCGCAATCTCTCGTATACTACTTTTCAGAAGTTGTTAACGTTCGCCATAAGAGATATTTCAGCAAAGGATGCTATTGCGAAGCCGTTTTGTAATATGTTGATAGTTCCCTACTTCTAATCCATATTACGACTTAATAGCTATTTCTAGTTCCTACCACGGATTATTATATAGATTTAATAGAATTTTTTATTGTGACAAGATGTAACGTCATAATATTAATTAAAATAATTTGCAACAAATTATTTCATTTCATTGCGTGATAAAATAATTTTAAAAACGATTCTCGTATTTTGGTCCAGACGGGATAGGAAAATCTTTGCTACTGAAAAACATTTGCAACAAATGGGATATTATATAATTTGAAGAATACCTCAAATAACCGCCGAAGTCATTAGACCATGTTAAATTATGTTCAACGCTGTTAATGTTACACGTTCATTATGTTAATAATTGCATCTGACGGAAGTTTGCCGCTTCATTTGGTTATTGGCTGCGACATAAAACATTTTTCGTCGGAAAAGCCAATTAAATTTTGATGCTCGGTTCATAAGATATGCGTTCGATGATAGCTGATAAAAGTTGACGATGGATAGTGTGATTGCCGGGTCACTTATATATGAGGCGAACATCTTGATCCTCGGGAACTTTTGTTCTATATAAAGTTGCTTACGGATGTTTATGGGCGGTGGTAACCACTTACCATCAGGTCAACTGCACGGTCGTTCGCTACTACATTCTCAATAAAAAATCGCTGGTTTCAATATAATATATTGAATGAAGATAACTTTATTAAATTGAAGCAGCAAATGAGTAAGAACTTCATTAGTACTACTATTATTATCAACAACTAACGTCAACCCATTATTGTTCTACTGCTGGACACGGGTCTTCTCTCAGAATGAGAGAGTCTCAGGCCATAGTCCACCGCGCTGGCCAATTGCGAATTGATAGACTTCACACACCTTTGAGAACTTTTTAAAGAACTCTTAGGTGTGTAGGTATCGGCACGATGTTTTCCTTCACCGTAAAGTAGGGATAATTAATTTCTAATACGCACATAATTTTGGAAAAATCAGTGGTGCTTGCCTGGGATTCGAACCTCGGACCCTCGATTGGGAGGCCGAGTTTCAACCATTCGGCTATCACTACTCTATCAACAACTACTTATGGTAATTAGTAACCTTATCGTAACAGTGGCTTACCTGAACTCCACCATGGATACTTTGCCCCTGAGGATTAAATGAGGACACCCTGTGTGCCTAATGCATGTATATAATGATTAATTAATCCGTTTGCTATGTAATTATTATTGCCTTTGCCTCTGGAGTATTGGAGACACTTCGTGAGGAAGGAACTGTAAGGAAGCATACACTATTGTATTATGAGCATAGGCATTTAATTGGTGCAAGAACCAGTATGATTTCGTCGGGTAGGTTCTACGGCCTGTCTATTTCTAGCGTGAAGCAGTGCTTACAATTCGGTGGAATGAAATGAAATATCTTTATTTTGCATAGGCCTACGGTAGCACTTACAAATTGTCAATTACAATATTTTTTCTTACACTACCACCGGATCGGAACACGACTCCAACTGAGAAGATCCGACAAGAAACTCAGTAGGTTTATCTTTTTTTCCTTTTATTACTTTGTATATATTTTTTTAACCATCTTGTTTATTATATAGGCAATAATAGCTAGCTTCAGTATCTTGCCTTACATTTGACTAAACAATGCTTGTTTGGCAAGATACGCTACACTTTGACATTTAATTAAGTATTGAAATATATATAATTGCTCAGTCCCAGGCTGTCTTGCCTTCTATGTAATCAGAAATTTTATAATGTGCTTTATGGCACAGTTTGTTCTTAATCACTGCTTTATACTTATTGAATGACAGATTTCTGATCTCAGCTGGAAGTTTATTGTAAAAACATTGACAATAAAAGAATTATTAATTTTGAAGACGAGTAACATGTGCAAAGAGATTGTGTTTTCCTTGTATTTATATCATGTGTATCACACCGTTTATTAAATTTATTAATATTTTTCTTAACATAAATCAAAAGTGAAACGCGGTGAATGCCGGCTCGCTTACATATGAAGTACCTAGTCCACAGAAGAAGCAATGCAAAATCTAATATAAAAACACGATGTTTGTGTAATTTCTACATATATTAAACAGGATCTACGACATTTTATTATTCGGAAACCGACCAAAATTAATATGGGTAACAAATGTTCCAATTTGGTCTAACCGGATAAAAAGTTCCATGAATTCAGTTGTCGGTAGGGACATTAATATTCATCCAGACACGCGAAATTTCGAATGTTACGAATGGGTTAAATATTTCGCAAGCATTGCCGAATTTGCAACCAAGAAGGTATTGTTAGTATTGATTTTTATCAATAGTTCAGTACACAAGTATCGAATGCAGGTCACGAATTTAAGAATAGATACACGTACATGGAATAGATAATTTAAAATCTATTTGCTATGTATGTTTCGTACGTGTCCTGTGGTTTGTGGATATTCTAATAGGACACACACACAACTTATTAGTACCTACCTAGCTAAAGCACTTGGTAATTTGTATATTATACATGAGTTATAATTTTATAAATTAATTAGCTTTTAAGGTACAAATTTTAAAAGTATTCTAGTAGAAAGAACGTGACTTAAAAGAGTGAAGTGCTCATTTGATTTTTTGGGCACAGTAGCCTATTGGTAGATTTCAGATCTGACGCTAAGACGCCAGAGTAAGGGTGCATTTCCACCAGGTGTAATATATCTAAACCTTCTATGTCATAATCAGCAATAGAGACTTTCAGCAAATAAAATTTTGTTCAACGAAAAGCAAGCATCCTATTGTACGATTTGACCTAAATTCATTACTACCTGACTCAGGTCTGGTGGAGAAGTACCCTTAAAATTCATTGCATTTCCGATTTTTCATTCTTACGGTTTATTTTACATATCCAATATTACTTTTATTCTTATCATATAAACGATGCCAACGAGTTTGCAGTTTATCTGATGATA
>MOOZ01000064.1:526421-545487 GCA_002930495.1 Cecropterus lyciades | reverse complement strand
TATTAGTACCACACTGGTCGAACCCTTTTGAGTCTACCTATTTACTAACATTTCATACCCATTTACCTACTAACAGTTCTATATATTTCTGATTGTATTCAGAAAAAAAATTTGTCAGTCTAAGTAGGTTTATGTATAATAGTGGTTCTATCAACACATTAATGAATAATATAGTCCTTCAAAGAGACGTTTGCTTATTTCATGAACAACTTGAAAATAATGATTGATCGAGTCAGTAACAGATGCTGATGCATATTATTACTCTTGTAGTCGGAAATACGTTTCTAGCACGTCGTAAGGTGTTAGATACCGCTATCTTATCGTGCTTGATGAATGAATTTTATGATATCTCTGATATTCTCGCTTCTATCTTTGTAATTATACATTGCCACATATACGAGAATGGGAGGCGTTTACCGGAATAGACGATGAAATTAAATTTGATTGGGATGAGATCTACTATTTGTTACGTATCTCAATATTTTAAAATGATCGTCAATTGTTTCTTGTGTTTTCTTTTTAAAGAGTATTAATATTTAGACTATTTTGATGGTAACAAAATTAAATTTAATGAAAATATCTGTAGGTTCTATTATTACTCAAAGTATATCTATAAGGTACAACCGAAGATTCGGCTTCGGCCACTTTCGGCAAAAAAATCACCTTCGGCAAAAGAAAAAAAATCACCATCGGCAAAAACTTCAGCATCGGCCAAAATAAGCCGAAGGTTTTAGTATGCACCTAAATTAAACGAACTATAGCGAATACACAATACCGCGATGGAGATCGTGAAGCGCAAGGGTAAGTGAAAATCCATTGTGGGTTCAAAGTGTGGTTCCAAGATATTTCGTCGCCGATTGCGTATGAAATTTATATTTTTTGAACTGTTATCATTTTAGTAAAGTAGAGATATTTAAATCAGCTCTAGGAGTTATTTATATTCGATTAAAAAATCGTTAAGAAAAAGAGTTTTAGCCGATTTAGGTATTCAGATATTCCTTATGGTTTTTGAACCTTCGGCTGCGGGTTCAGCCGAAGGTTGTGGCCATAGCCAACCAATCGGCTTCGGCTTTGGCCAAAAATCAACGTTCGGTCAGACACTAATTCTACCACTTAGTCGCAATGCACAAATGTATTAAGTAAATGTTTATGTTCGCAATTAAAATAGGCTTTCTAAGCGAATGTTTTATTTTTAAAGAATATTGGTGTGTTTAATTTGTAACTAAGTACATTGTATTAAAATAAATAATAAATTAGGACATACGAAACTTTGAACCTGTTTATATTTCATGACACAGATAAATGACACTATCACCATGACAAAGAAAAAAGCTTAAAATAACTTAATCTACTTAATTTATTTTCTGTAAAACTACTGTACAAGAACACAGCTTACCTAAGACTCAGTATACTTAGTTATTACTTCTTAAATAGATTTGTCATTAGAAGCAGTCATCGTAAAGACATTTATGTTATTTTTATCCCATACAATAACCGTAAAGCAGGTTGCGTGGTGATTCTCGTCCGTGCAATTAATATGGCGTTTGCAGCGGTAGTTAATATCTTAATAAGAAAGCAATAGAGATTACAGGCTGTGCAGGGTGGGCCAGAGTAATAGTCGCTTCCAATATGTGTGGTCCTGTCAGGTGGTCAATATGCTAGGGATGAGCAATGGTATCGATTTTATCTATGTTACTGTTACGTTTCATACGAAAATATGTAGATCTCATGATAGTTAATGATAGGTGATAGTTACACATTAAGGTTGTGTTACAGAAAAACAAAAGTTACCTTTTATTGATTTAATATTATTTGAGTATTATATGTGGATGGTATCGGACTAGTATGTTATAAAAGTGCAGAAAAAATGTACATCGCTTTTTTATTAAGGTAGAAAAATCATGAAAAAACATTACAATGGTTTCCTTTCTTGAACTCTGCATATGTATAAAGAAAATTAGTTGAGCTAAGACTTACTTGTAATCATAATGTCAGTGTTCTTCCAAGTTAAATATTACGTGACTGCGTTAGAACGAGGATAAAGTAAATATGGTAAAAGGGGGGAAGGGGGGATTTCTTTTAATATTACGACAATATTGATATCAAATGAAATCTAGTAAATAGAAAATTTGAAGGAAAAAGCGTTAAATTAAATATATTATTATTACTTAGAACAAAAAATAATTTCTAATAACAATGAACTGAAATTGAAGACAATTAATAGTTTTCGGTAGTCGGGTTTTTTCTTTTAATATATTTAATAATGTTACTTGCTTATATTTTTTATTCACCTGTGTTATAAACGTAGTAGGGTTAGCGGTTGCGTTAAGTACTCGGTGTGGTAAAAAGCTCTGAAACTTCAAGTAAATTTGGCAATATTAATAATTTCTTTAAGGCTAAGCCGCATTTGGTGTTGTTTTGAGGTTGTTTAAACAACAGTCTACATTATTTGATACATTAATCTTGTACTCCTTTGACTAGTAGATAAATTTATGGATAATACACATATATACTATATGTGTATTATCCATAAATTTTGGATAATACACATATAGGCTTCATGCTTCATATAGTATAAAAGGCTTGGTCCTTTTATACTATATGAAGCATTTATAATATAAATATGTGAATATACGATATTTAAATTTTACAAAATATTAGGTGGTTTGGCAACCGTTGAAAACAATCAAATTATGCATCAGTAGATATCATAAGAAAACACGGTTATATCATTAAATAAAACCAATCAATTTTGGTTTCAATATTCATTACACGCTAACACATAAATGCACAAGTTAACACATAAATGTTTTATGGTGAATGATAAAATGTAAAGAAAATCATTACTTTGGGGAATGAAAAAACTGAATAACAATTTAATATTAATGTCGTGTGTAGTGTAAATATATGAAATTTTGGACTTGGATACGGATATGGATATTTAATTATTTCGGATTATCCGTTAGTTTCTGATAATTTCGATATAATAAAAATAGGTAATGATTTGGTTTTATTTCTATGTTACAATTTGCTCTTGCAATCAGACATATCAGTTATTAATGTACCTAATTAACGGTTACGGATACGATAACGGGTAAACTTTTATTTCGGATAACTGATTGTTTCGCTTACGGTTACGGAGCTCCATATCATCCCTGATCTGATGTACTATAATTACTGTGACACAATGTCGTAATATGTATTTTATCGTTTGATAGTATAACCTTTCCTTCACTATTGGAAAACAATTTAGAACGTCGATAGATATATTTTTTTACTTAAGCACTAGGTTCTATACACCACCTGTGTAATTGTTTTCGTGATTCGTGACCCACATGTCTTGTAAGATAATTATGTGGTTGGGTAAAACGTGGTATTTATTTCAGGCCTACAAGAAGATAAGATAAATCCAGGTGAAAAAGCGACAGGTAATTAGTTAAATTTATGCATAATTTAATTAATATTGCTAGTCGATAATCGATTATTAAATATATGTAACTAATTTACAAATTTACTATATAATCGAAGCAATATCTATCTGATTTTTTGATTTATTTTTAAGTAGCGAGTATTTTTAAAATGTTTTTTTTTTGCTTAGGAGATTGTTAGAAGCAATTTAATAAATTAAATAATGTACGTGTCGGACAAAAAAAAAATGGAAAAAAAAATAACACACCTAATTATAACGTTATCTATATAAGTAATTCCGTCAAGGGGTACGGTAGACTTGACTGAAACTCTACCTTAATAATAAAAAAAATATTGATTTCGAGTCGACAACATATATCTGCAAAATCCGGATTGTCGAGTATTTTGTTAAATTCTAATGGTGTAAATAGTCGCCATATTGGTCACTCGGAAGACATCTTGAATTCCTTATAGCCGATTCACGTAATAATATGATAAACATGCCATCTAGCGGTGTTATTTACCTTACATAGCTTTGATATTTATACTAGATGGCGTTACAAAATTTTACCTCGCAATCCTGCATCACGGTGCCGCGCTGTTGAGAACGTGTGTAGGTTCGTATAAAAAATATGCTCGGAATTAAAATTTGAGTGTCGCTAGCACTGGGACCAGTATATTAAACTGTAAACTAGCTACCTACTAGAAGTGGTGGCGTCTAGCGAACTGGCAGCTTTTACGAGTATCTGCTTCTAAGTCTAAGGTGTAATACCTTTTAGTTGATTATATGTATCTAGGTACAAAAATATCTAGCTACCAATAATCACATTTCAACCGAGCAAAGCCGGGTTTTCATCTAGTATATTATATTTATGTTATTAGAAGTGCTTGTTGAGCCTTGTAGCCAAAATGCAGGTTACCTACTGATAAGCCTCTCGATAAATTTAGGAAAATTAGTTAATTCGCTGCAGATATTTGTAAAACACAAGTACTTAGTAAGGCCTATCCAATCAGTAGGATGTTTTGACTGGGATTACTCGCATTCTTATGAATTTCTTAGCCCATCATGCGATGGATGCAAAAGACCTCGTGAGTCCACAACAGAATCAATCTTTTCTCCAACATAACACTATTAAAGGTTCAGAATAAAACAAGTAAACATTATTATGTTATTAATTTCCCGTTTTCAATTTCAGGACGAATCCATCCATTTTCCTTGTATTATTGCACTTATCTCGGCACTTCCTCGACCATCTTCCGTGATTTTGCACGTCCAAAGCGTCCCGTATCGAATGAGTAAGTGGTCTATGGAATCCCTAGGGAACGAGTAACGATTGTTGACGAGGACTGTTCATAGATTGCCCGCAATAAATCATGCACCTTTGAAAGTAATTGCGGCGGAAAATGGAGATTCAATAAATTGTGATGGATGTCTGTAATAGATTTAACAAAGAATGGACCTTTGTTTTAATAATTTGATTGATTCGATTCTTATTCTGCATGAGGCAGATAGACAAAATATATATATCCAATGTTTACTTCTAGTAGGTAATGTTTTTGTCCGGTTCTTCATGAGTAGAAGAATGTTTTACATGGTAGGTAGCAATTGTCTTTCTATTAAAAAATACGTTAACTCTTTTCTTACTCCTTCCTTTTTTTGACTATGCCGATGTTTGCTATCTTGACCTAACTAAGGAGCAAATTCTTAAATAGAGTGTCTTCACAACTTATAGATTCGGTGGATATATGGCATTCTCAAGTATGAAATGGTATAAGTATGGTCACATATGCGATTATCGCAGTAAACTCATATGACTTCCAAACCGTCTTCGCCAGAATATGCATATCGTTTCTGCAGTTTACTACGTACTGTACATGTGTAAAGGATCGGTTCTAGTACCTTTACCTTACCAATAATCATTTTCTTCGTTTCTCTACTCTACTTATACTACGTTGTCTTGTTGTTGATCTTAAAAAAATGTTTAGGAATATGGCTTTTCTTTTTCTGGCTCTTGTCATCTACACATTTAAATTCTGTTATTGTTACTCGTATTTTCATTTTACATAGGTGGAAAATCTCTCCATGAGCACGAACAATTAAACCACTTAGGATTGAAGCGAGACCAGTACAACATAAATCGGAAACAAGTATGATTACTTACGATAACTACTTTGAGTGCGGCGCTATCGTATAATTACTATAACTTTTACTCGCATTTTTACTTTCCAAGCAATATGGTTCTGAAAGTACCGAGCCCTTTTTCAAACCACGCCGCGTCAGTCTATGCGCAGACGCAAAGCACGTCAGAGGAAAATCCGGTGCATTTCTAGTACGACACATGTGGAAATACTCACGCGTTTATGATATCCTAGTACTTTTGTTTGGTTTTTAAGCTAATTTTGTACTGTAAATTGATAGAGGAGGGTGTTTCAGTAAATTCGACCGTTAATTCGTTAGGTAAGTGTTTTACAAGATTTTTATAACAGTGTTTCCAAAAAATAATTACTTTTTAAATTGAGTTTAAGAAATTTTATTTATTTTTATTTGCGTACGTGTAATTTTATTTGTTTTTTAATTAAGTCAGTAAATTAATGTAGGAATAATGTCAATGTTTCACCTTTCTTTTATAATTATATTTTCACTATAGCGATGATTTTACTTAAAAGTGAGTTTATTTCTATGAACTTGTTAAGTTTATCTCATTTTGATTGTCCATTAAATGTCATAATGTCAACTTCGCTAATATTGGAAAATAACATTTTACCCAAAAACAGTATAATAAAAATGATTTACTATCAAAACGGAAGTATAGTGTCAAAATATACAAATAATTGTATGTTCGGACATGCATATGTTAAAGAGGTAGGCATGCTGTCATGCGATTTTCAAAAGCATAGTAGCGTCGACAAAAAAATATTTTATATACACGCTTTTGATTACATTAGAGCCAGCATACATTATATATTTTTACTCATCTATGTAATACTTACAATAAAATGCTTGTGACAAAATATACAGTCGACTTTAATAATTAGTACAAATTAAAAACGTTAAAATGATAATGTTAATTGAATAAATAGTTTCGCGTTTACAATTTGAAATTTACGTCAAAAACGGTTCATTCATTTCCATTTGTTAGCGCGTAAAAATTTCAAACTTGAAAAACATCTTTTCATAACATATGATCCGTGAATGGCAGTTATTTGAAATCACTGGCAGACAATTTTATATATACTTTATTGTTCCCACAAAAAGTTAAATAATACAATGGGATATACATTTAAAGAATACAAAAGGCGGCCTTATCTCTATGAAATAAATCGATGAATAAAAAGATAAACAGCAAATAACAGTTTAAGATTATCGCCGAATAAACATTAAATTAAGGAATACGTATAAAGGAAAGAGTAGGAAATTTTAGGAATTAAATTAAGTAACATTTTTTTAAGCCGGCGATGCATTGGCAACCCTCTGGTGTTTCAAATGACCATAGGCGACGGTGACTACTATTACACAGGTACACCGTACCTGTACCGGACAGGTAGCCCGTCTGCTTATCGTTAGGTTACAGATATAATAAACGAAATGGATTAAATTAAGGACTAAGATATTATCGGAAAGTGGTAGAATTCTTTTTGGGTCGATTCCGGAAGCACCATCGCCACACCTATTTCTGCCTCATAACAGCAGTGCAATGCGCTGCTGTGTTCTGGTCTGAAGGGTGTGTTAAGAGAGACATACTTTTTCGAGACATTCCATCTCAGTCCTCAGAGGTAGCAACGCATCTGTGGCTAACCTTAGGTGAGACTTTGATTTTATCTAGGGTTGATTACAGATGTCCATGGGTGGCAGTAGCCACTTACCATCAGGTGGACTGCATGCTCGTTTGCTACTCCCATACTATATATAAAAAAATATGTGTATCGATTTAATATGTTGTCGGTACTTTGTCGATGTCGGCCGATCTCAGTGCTCTGTTTGCATTATACGGCGCGTGCATGATAACAGGTTATTCAGCCTAACACCGCGCATATTGTAGTAGGGAATATGCGGAAAGGTGTTGAAAATATTATTAGAGTAAACTGGAGTTAAACATTTACCTGACAGTGGACATGAACAGTGTGTTAACATGATATGACATAGTGTTTTTCCTTTATAATATGGAATAATATGGAAATATGGAATGGCGGTAGTGACCATCTGATGGTAAGTGGCCATTACCGTCCGTGAACATTTGCACCTCAGATTGTCTGATTATGTAACCCCAGAAGACATCTTGTCTTATCTTAGATTTGCCACAGATCCATTGCTACCCCTGAGGACTAAGTTGGAACTCCTCGGATAACTATGTATGTATCTCTTACCACATCCTTGAGACCAGGACACAACAACACTGTCGTTATTAGGTAGAAATATGTGTGGCGGTGGTCCGTATTCGAAACACAAGGAGATATCTACTACCTATAAACTTGTGGTGGAAGTAACTTTAGTGGTACGACCCCGGAGGCACCACATCACAGTCAGGATAAAAGCAATCTTAAGCGCTGTTGTAGTATGGTTTGAAGTGTGTGTGTGTGTGTGTATATGAGACTGCATGCTCTTTTGAAATAAAAGAAAACTTAGTATAATTGACTTCATATTTTTGGGGTCCGAGCTTCAGATGATGGTTTTTGGAAATTTTGTGTATGTCAGAAAAAAAATATTTATGATCCTTTAATGGTATAATAAAAACATCATAAGGACTGCGTTGGAGTTCTTTGAAGCTACAATCTGCATTTGTCCAAAATGGTTGATTATGGCACAAATCCTTCTTATTTTGAGGGTTATACCTCACTAATAAGCACGTCACGAGGAAATTTAATGTAAATAGTAATTTAACATTACCTACTTAATATAAACTTTCTATCTTTTCTTTACTTTTTGTTCCCTCTACTTACGCACATTCAAAAAAATTTATTGGAATAAATAGGATAGTCAAAACGCATGTGGACATGGCAGACTGTTTCCTAATCAGTCGACTATCGTTGAACACAACGCGTATTGCAGCCGCCGGCGCTGCAGTATTGATCCGATCTGCATTAGTGTGAGCGACTTGTCGTTTGAAGGATTTCAGTCTGTGTGCGTGCGTGTGTGCGTCTGCATATATTTAATGTATTTTTAATTTTATTTTCATTTGCGTCTCTCAAAAATCTTATTTTTACAGCTTGCTTACTCTAAAGTGGATTGTCAGCCGCTGACTTTCTATTTTTCAAAAACCAAACCGACAATTTGCCAGTACAATATGCGTAGTCACATATATGATGGATTTGAATGGAAGGCGTACCAAGGCCATTTTCGAGTCATTTTTAAGATAAACTTCAGAAATTTACCAATAATATTAAGACATGTACAAGAAATTCACATGTTCATTAGAGGTTCCTTGGTCAGTCGCAAATCGCTGGACATCACGTATTGCTACCGGCGGTGCACTATTGATTCAATCTGTATTATAAATGACCAGAAATTTGAAGGATTTCAGTGTGTATGCGTGCAAGAGGTCGTGCGTGTGCACTCGCGTGCATATTTGCGAGTGTGCATACGTGCATTCGTGCGTACTTGCGCGCGTCCGTGCATGCTTATGTGCAGGTGACCTTCACGAGTCATCGCTAAAATCAGATCCTGCGTATAAATTTGCTATTATATATAGCTACGGCGGCTCACTTATATATGTGGCGACCATCTTAGTCCATGGGAGTGGCAACGTATCTGTGATCGACTTCAGATAGAACCCCTGTTCTATATGAAGTTGTACTTAATGCCTGATGGCATTCTCTACCAGTTAAGCATGGGTGACTAGAATATTTGCGGCAGGTGTCAATTTATATAATATAAGACACATACATAGATCAGTTCAAATAGTTCCTCGGCTAAAATGGAGACATAAACACCGGAACAAATAGTATAACTACGCATAAACAGTGCTATTTAAGGAATAAATAAATCAATCGATCGCATTCATTTATCCGCCTATCTATAGCTTTAATTTGTTTTTTATTCGATGCATAAAAGGCAGTTGTTGTACGCAACCCAACACTGCGGCAAGTGACCGCGCGGCGCCATTAGACGTGGTGTCGGGTTCGTTTCCCGTTTCGACCGGCACTGACTACCCTATTGCGATTTGTTCTTATGGCTATTGATTAATAAGTATGAGAATAGCTCTAAGATATCTATTTTTTTAAATAAAGAAGAGCAGATAAGCATGAAGTTCAACTGTAATGGACTATAAAATGGTTTCAAGTGCATTTGGCTAAGTTGGAATGCTGCGAGTAAGCAAATTTCTAAGGTGGTAAATCTCTTTGTGGTTCGACTCCGGAAGCACCACCGCCACACCTATTTTTGCCTAATAACAGCAGTGTTATGCATTGCTGTGTTTTGGTTTAAAGGGTGTAAAAAGCGGGATATATTTTATTGAGCCTTTTAACTTAGTTCTCAGGGATAGCAACGCATCTGTGGCTAACCTCAGGTAAGACTGATATAAACTGGGGTTGAGTACGGATGTTCATGGGCGACAGTCGTCACTTACCACCAGGTGGACTGCATGCTCCCTTGCTACTTCCATATTATAAAAAAGGGCGTCTGCCCAACTATTGCTGTTTTAGCTAGGAATAGATATGACGGTAATACATAATTCATAATTCATAATTCATAATATATTTATTGTGGAACATAGGTACAGAACAGGTGTTATAATATTTTAGGTTGGTACATAAATATGATCTCTATGCCCTGCCTCACTGGGCGTACAATAAGTTTGTATGCATGCATGTCAATAATATTCTATACCACTGCACGAATCACGAAGGGCTCTAACATCTTTGAGCTATCTGTTTTTAAAAAGCATAGATGACTTCCACATTCTTAGCCACGTTTAGCTGACATTGAAGCAATTATACATCAAAGTATACTGGTATAAGACGTATGCTTACGTAATCTCATCATTCATACAGTTTTTTTGAAACGAAATGTTTGTCGCGTTGTAAATCTGGACGCGAACCACATTGTCGTTCTTATTCAGAAATGACATGGCAGTAGTTAACATTAACACGTTGAGATACATCCTTAGCATGTTAAATTACTTAAAAATGTGTATATTTATATATATCTATAATACATATATATATGTATTTGAAGGTGTTAGAAATCTTTGTAGTTCGACTCCGGAAGCACCACCGCCACATCTATTTTTGCCTCATAACAGCAGTTTTATGTCCTGCTGTGTTCTGGTCTGAAGGGTGTGTTAAGACATACTTTTCCGAGGCATTCCATCTTAGTCGTCAGGGGTAGCAACGCATCTTTGGCTAACCTTACGTGAGACTTTGATCTTACCTAGTGTTGATTACAGATGTCCATGGGCGGCAGTAGCCACTTACCATTAGGTGGGCTTCATGCTCGTTTGCACCATACAATAATAAGTACTTTACGGGTTTTGTGTTCATCAAATGCCGTTTATCTTTTAAGTAATCCTTAAATGTGGTTCTTCATAAAATTATTACGTTTTGTACGCTTTCTGAATGAAACACTTTTCTAAATGAAAATCAATCATTTTTTTTGACTCTGTGACACGTTGCGTTAATTATGTTATGTAACTATCAAGATTATGACGGAAAACAACTAAAATTATTAGACATTTGCTGATGCACGTAAAAACTAATTGATATTGTGTGATGATGATGTCTGTATATTGTGAATTTAAAAGTTATTATTTAAAAAAATCGTTTGTATATATATTTTTTTTAAATTTCGCGTGCATATTAAATCACTGAAAGCTTTAGTGTCAATAATTGCCACAAATCCATTATAATTATGACACTTTTAATAAGAAAAAAATATCTATGGATATCTCTACATTAAAATACAATTCCTTGACTGTAGCTTGTTTCTCATTTTGGGTGGTCTAATCAAAACAGAATATCAAGAAGGGTTTAATTATCGTTAATAATATTATATTGAATCGTTACCGCAATTTAATGAAACCTCATAACTGCTAACCAGATCAAAGTCGTCAAACAAACCCGATGTCTCAGTCGGCGATGGCTAATTACTACCCATTTCAAAATTTTATTTTTATTTATAGGATGCGGTTTTAGGTTTGTATTAGTCATCAGTTTTACATATCCATTCGTGTTCTTATACAAACTAGGGCATAGTTTGTATAAGAACATAAATGGATTCATGTAGTGGATATCTGGAATGGAGAACCTGTTTCACTCGCATTTAAAAAATGTAACAAAACTTTGTTTTTAATAGATTAATGTAGCAAACGATCATGCAGTCCACCTGATGGTAAGTGTTTACTGCTGCCCATGAACATCTGTAAGCAAATTCATAAGACAGTCTTTATTTTATTTATTTTATTTTATTTTATTTTTTATTTTATTTTATTTGGAAAATTTACAGCTAACTTACATACTAATTAACTTATTGACTATAATTGAGTGAAAGCCATTTACAAATTTTCACTTATAACATTAATAGAATATTTGACACACATCTAAATTATTAATGATGGACAGTGTAACAAAAAGGGGATATAACAAAAAACAACAAAAAGAAATTAAAAGTAAAAACTATTCTAAATTTAAGAATTCCTTGGTAAGAAGTCGGTCATATATGCGTTGCTACACACGAGAACGAAGATAGTCGCCATACATAAGTGAGCTGGCAACCACACTCATCCACCCAAGCACCGAAACGCAAGAATTACTTCAGGCTAGAAATAGGTGTGGCAGTGGTACCTCCTCGGTCTAACTGCACTGGTTTTACCACCTGGTACAATTCAATAAATTTAATTGTAATAACTTTTGATAGAATATATGAATTTTGATGGAATGCGAATGCTATAAAATCCTTTAAATAAAATTCAGTATCAAAATCTCTTTCAATCAGAGCACATAGCGCCTAACTGAAACTACCTAAAATAGCTAAAACCGAACTACAAAGGATTCTACCACTTTTAAACCGATATAAAACTTATATATCCTTAAACCGATATTAATTAAAACTTTTTCTTAATCTATACTAATATTATAAAGCTCAAGAGTTTGTTTGTTTGTTTCTTTGAATGCGCTAATCTCAGGAACTACTGGTCCGATTTGAAAAATTCTTTCGTTGTTAGATAGCCCATTTATCGAGGAAGGCTATAGGCTATATATCATCACGCTAAGACGAGCAGGAGCAGAGCACCGATGAAGAAAACCGAATTCAAAATCGGGGGTTTTTTTTGTTTCTAATGGGAGCTTCCGCTGCGTGCGCTGCATAAACGGTTAAAGTTTCGTAAAAATTATGTATGACAGAATTGATCCCCTTGAAAAGTTCTAAAAAAAAGTCAGCGATAGCATATGTCTACCTTTTCAGGTAAACTCACTGTACGCTAGAAATTTGGTTAGCATATAAGCTAACCAAATTTCTTCCAAAATAATGCATTATTTGCTACGTTGTTTTTATAAATATAATATTTATTCTTATTCAAATAAATACATAATTAGTTTTCTTTGTAGTAACTAATACACGGGTGAAACCGTGGTGCACAGCTAGTAGCTTATATGATATAACAACTCCAACGTATCGGAGTGATTGCGGCTGCGATTGGCGTCTCTATCAGCCGATTAATGTGGTACAAGCTGTAAAATTAAATCTATTTACATAAAGATAAACAGAGTGACTTTCGATATAGGGACATAAACTCGATGTTTTAGCCACATTCCTTACGACTGTAACTAGGGTTGCCATCTTTTTTTCCAATAAAAAATATATGAATTACAATTTATTTTTATAATTTTTGACCTTAGGCAATTTTTAAAATGGAGTGAGACTCATTTCAAATTAAGCCGGCAAAAAAACGGCTCTAAATTTTCTACCATTCCCTGGGTAAGGTGGCTATAGAAACCTCGTAGTAATAAAATATTTGTTTGGTGCAAAAATACTAACGACCTAACTCCCGGATCCTTTTTTTTTGTAACGAGGGGGAAACCTTCAAAAGGTATCTGACGCCGTGTGACCAACGCCGGGTTATGTGAGATTTTTACCATGCTAAAATCCCCCGGTGGCCGTCCTTAGTGCTGCGTGGAGGACTCCGGGATCTCCAACGGAACACAACCGGAGTCCTCCGAGTGCAATGCCCCTTACGGGCTCTTCCTTGTGAGCATTGGCGCTCACCGAGCCTTCAGATGTACGACGGCATGCGACCATACATGCCGCCGTCCTTCCCGAGGTTGCTTGGCTGGACGGCTCGAGCTCCCTCTCTTACCGCCCGCAACTTTTAGCCGCCTTTTAGTCGTCTTTTATGACAGGCAGGGGATACCGTAGCCCTATTCTGGTCCCTGAACTACAGGGACAAGATCCTGCAACATAAAGTATTTTAAGGTACTTTATTTTTCTCATAAAGTATAAAGTACAAAACTTTATAATAAAGTACGGATGGTTACCCTAACTGTAACAGATAATTTCATTAAGTTCGGTACTAAAATTGTGAATAACTGCCATTAGATTATATTAAACTTAAAAATTAGTGGTTTGTGGAGTTTTTTATAGCTTGTTACTTATCTATTTAACTTTCTTCACGTTTGTGCTTATATTAAAAAAAATAAGGTCTTTCTGGTTTATCGTGGCAAAATTAATCTTCAATGTCAGCATGTAAATGAATATTAAAGTGTATTTTCTCAGTCAAATTATTTACTAAAAAAAGTGCATTAAATAGCAAGTAACTTTATATTATATTCAATTAATTCACAAACTATTTTTGAAAATCAATCAGTGTATCTTTTTTCATTTTTTACTATTATAACTACTTGAATTTCTCATATTACTTTTGAAAATATAAAACGTTTATCGCGCTTACAACAGTCCCATACCAATTGCTTGCGTTGTGAGTATTATGGAATATATTCAGAAACTTCTAAATGGATCAGATATTGCTTATCCGGGAGTCGAATAGATCATGAGATATTGCGTGACCGGGAATCGAACTTGACTTAGTGAATTATGACCGTTATTCTGTAAGTCATCAATTCCTTATCCTATACATAGGTATTCCTACCCTTACAGGAAACGAATCTATATTTAGACACAGATGCGTCTGGTTTTCGCAGCACGATACTGACACACTGTCAGTTAGCCACGTTGATCAACCGTCCTGCCGTCGATCACTGTACGACAAGTTTCTTGTACGATACTAGCGCTGATAAAGGCTGGATACCACATGTTTTTGTATGAGCATCCTAATTGATTAATGTACAGCCGCTAGTTTTTGTCCTTTCTTGTTAACGGGATGGGAATGACAGGTAAGTGATTAATATGACTATAGTTTCGTTTTTCAAGAAGTTAGTTTACGTCTATTCGTTTTTTATTTTGTAATTGTAGTAGCAAACGAGTGTGCATTCCATGTGGTGGTCACTGCCATTCATGGATTCATGTAATCAGCATCAGATAAGTTTAGAGTTTCGTCTGAGATTGGAATGCGTTACCTACTGCTACTACTGTCTCTATTGGAAGGTGGTAGAATAATTTGTGGTTCGACTCCGGAAGTACCACCGCCACACCTTTTCTGCCTAATAAAACCAGTGTTATGCGCTGTTGTGTTCTGGTCTGAAGGGTGTGGTATGGGGAAACATACTTTTCCGAGGCATTCCATCTTAGTCCTCAAGGTAGCAACGCATCTGTGGCTAACCTTATATGGCATGGGCGGCGGTAGCCATTTACCATCAGGTGGGCTTCGTGCTCGTCTACTACTTAAATACTATGAAAATAGAACAGGCATTAACGTGAATATAATCACAAATACATTGTCGCTCGTGAGAGTTACGACGAGCAACCCCATATGTAATTCGGTCGGCATCCACATTATTGACACCTGGTCACCAAAACGAAGGAACTGCTACTCGTTAAAAACATAAGTAATATATTTTTGTTCCTATAATTATTATGAATTTCATATGATTTCGTATGTATGTATTGTTTAACGTCTAAATTATTACTTTATCTTTCTTAAGCTTAAACATATTCGAACAGGTGCGAAGTTTCTTTATGGTTCTCCGGTGCACTACTTACCTTTATTATATCCAGTGTTAGGTATTGTTTTATTCTAGACCGAAGGGCGTGGTAAGGTAGAGACGTCTACACGAAGCATTTCAACTTATTCCTCAGGGCTAGTACATAGGTTGCGGTTAGGGTTGCCTTCTACTAAATTACTAAAGTTGCACTTGGCCCTGTATTTGGCCTGATATTTAGCCCTAAAAGCCGGACATTATCTTAAAGGTCAAACTTATGTTTTATAAATCTGGGCAACAGTATTTAATTTTGACATATCTTTAATAATTAGCAACACTCTGCCACATATTACATTTTTTAATGATACTGAAGCATCAATCGAGCATGCGGTCTGCATGCTCGACTTTATGTAAGTCGCTTCTGCCGCCTATTTACTGTCCTACCTATTTATGACATCTGTAATCAACGCCAGATAAGATAAGATTTTTGCCTGAGGTTGGCCGCAGATGTGTTTTTAAACCTGAGGACTATGTTTAAAAATTCCGGATAAGTATATTTCTTTTACCACACCCTTCAGATCATAACACAGCAGTTCCTAACACTGCAGAATTAGTATGTATTGCCTATACTCGTATTGTATCTAAATGACAGTTTTCATTATAATACTGAAAAGCACTGCGCCACGCATATATCAAAAAGCCTTCTTAAAGCCGGATAGTCCCGACTCATAAATATTTGGCTGGACAGGGTTGAAAAAACATAAAATATACAGCTTAAACTGGATAGGAGACAACCCTAGTTGCGGTTGCGATTGATTTTATCTATGAGTAGAAGTAACCATTAACCATCGAGTAGATTGCAACTTAGACGTAGACTTTATTTTTCAACTTTATAAAACCAATAATCCACTTCTTTGCAATTGTGAAGAAGGTGCAACCTTTTATCCTTTATGGTTCGTCTCCGGAAGCGTCACTGCCACTAGTGTTTGGAAATTCCTGACAATTTCAAAGTCACGGGACATAAGACAGCCTACAACCTACTTCGTGCCTTATTTTAAGAGGGGTAAAGCAAGGAAGAATTGTTTTAAAGAATTTTAATAGAGTTAGTTTCTGGTGAAACGTATTAAAAAGTCATTTTTTTTAAACCAACATTTAATAACCAGAAAATTAAATCTTAACAATTTTAACGTTACTATCCGACTTCATATTTTTTTATTTTATTTCTTTCACACACATCTTATAGTTATAAAACGAAATTAGTTAAAAATAATACTCGTTATTAATAAGTTTACTATTATCTAGTAATTTAATCATTGGTAATTATCACTACATTGTTAATTCTCATAATTACAGATTTGTTTCATAATTGAATGACCTAAATATAAATAATTAAACAGTTTTTTAAATAGTCAAATAACACATTAATTAGAGTTCTTTACTGATTTAATAAGATAGGATTTAAAAAAAAATCATTTTTTATTTTTGGCCAAAACCGTTGACGTTCTGGTTTTGGCCAAAAATCTGCTTCTAATTTTTGTAATAATGCCGCCAGGACAACGAGAATACTAACAATTTCAACAAGCTTGTCTCGTCTCGACTCTCGACCCGAATGTCCCGATACTTCGAGACACGAGATGTCCCGGGACGCAAATTCTACCTGCCGCACTATTTCTGCCTTATAACAACAGTGTTAAGCGCTGCTGTGTTCTTAGAAGGCTGTGGTGAGGAAGTTATACATATCCGAGGCATTCAAATTTAGTCCTCAGGAGTAGTTACGTGTCTGTAACCTTAGGTAAAGCTTTTGTTTTATCTGGGATTAATTACAGACGTTCATCGGCTGCAGTAGCCACTTACCACCCGATGGCCCGCATGCTTGTTTGTTAATTTTATTTTATATAAAAAAAAGAAACTATGACTCAATAAGTATGACTCAAAATATTGATCGACTTTAAAGCATGTAAATGACCTGAAAATTGTTCTCGAAGTTATATGCACATTTTGACTCTCATTAAATACTCAGTTTAATGATCCCAATCGTTGCCAAATAAAGAGGAAATATATGAGCCGTTACATTGCCTCTCGTAATAGGAATAATGTGTTTTTATTGTCATCGCCTTTTTATACCAAAACCTAATTTCCATGTTAAATAACGTTGGTGACTGGATGTGACATTGTCAGCGTCGTTAGGATGCAATTTCATTGATCAAAATTCATTAATTACACTTTTTTAGTCATTGGAATTAAATTCTTTTTATATCTATTCTGTTATGACACTCTTGGTTTATTTATAAGTTTTTAATGAACAATACACACTATACTATACACAATGAACTATACAACTATACACAGTTTCTTTGGCATTTTCTAGGAATATAAACAAAAACTGAATGTGTGACAAAGAGTCGTAGTAAATAGATGAAAAAACTATGATTGATTGAAAAACTAAGATCGGGAAATCCTGTTATAATAATTTCACATTGGTACTTCATCGTCTATATCTAATACAGGTGATAAAGTACCAATGTGAAATAGAACGTTTAATAATTTATATTACTCACATTGCACACTGTTACTTGCAGTTTCATCCGTGTTTATAAAATGTACTTCTTACTATGGCGCTACAACCCTTTGCAAGTCTAAGTCTCCTGAACGGTTTCCCTCCACTTCGCTCTATTCATTGCTCTCCTCTTCAAAGCTGTTTTCGTGCCCATGGTCATGAGGTCTTCTTCTACACAGTTCTTCGACCGCTTCCTGGGTCTTCCTCTGGGTCATTTCTGTTTATAAGATGTATGGTTTATGACACGATATAATTACAGACAATATATGATAATAATAAAATATGGTAATAAATAAGTCTATTTTCAATTATTTAATTTAAATTTAGAAGTTTTGGATTCATGCGATTTTAAATACAGAATATACAAAAAATACGTTTTCGAACATTTTTTTCCTTTTGCAAATGTATTCAGTTTATACACACAACTTTCATTTTATAATACGTATAGTATTGACTACCAAAGTCGCATTAGGAACAACGTATTAAACTTATCTTACACTACACGAAATACGTATGACAGCCATTCCCTTATGCGTGGGAAATGCCCAAGATTTAGGAATACAATTAAAATGTAAACGTAGTAAAATAGACTTCACTCTCCTTATCCACGTACATTACTCGTTTTCTGAATCAAATTCCGAAGTTCACAGATTTTAGGCGCACGACAGTGCAGCGACAAAGTTCATTACATATTGTGACGTAACTGCAAAAGGTTTTAACTATTACCACTGACCATTAACTTAATCTTTTTACCTACCTAACATAGTACACTAAAATATACGTGAACGTGAGCAAATAAGTAAAAGTTATGAGCATTTTTACTTAAGCGTACTAAATTATACTAACTATCTTTACTTTCATAGGTTGGTATTAGACTATGATACTAAGTTGGTATTAAATTCGTGCCTAAAAAAAATATTGATACAAAAAACATATCATTGGGTTAATAATCCCATTGATGACATTTTTATATATATATATTTTTTTCTTTATAGTATGGAAGTAGCAAACGAGCATGCAGCCCACCTGATGGTAAGTGGCTACTGCCGCCCATGGACATCTGTAATCAACCTTAGG
>MOOZ01000064.1:514231-526391 GCA_002930495.1 Cecropterus lyciades | reverse complement strand
TTAGCCACAGATGCGTTGCTACCCCTGAGGACTAAGATGGAATGCCTCGGAAAAGTATGTCTCCCTTACCAAGACATACTTTTATATGTATATCAATAAATTTTCCAATCTCAAAATAAAATTTAAAAACAACTTTGTAATACTTTTCAATCAAAGCGTTTCGAGGCTTGCTTATTGTTTACACCAGTTAAACTTATAAAGCTTTTCTTAAAAAGCAATATACCTACGTAGAGATAAAATTAAACCATTTTAAAACACTACAAATGTGAACGATATCAAGGAAAGTAAGCCGGTGCATTGAAATTTATTGTATTTCTATTAAACATTCGTGACGCATTATCATTGTGGTAGGCCGAGAAAATGACATTAAATTGTAACTGGCACTCATTTGAAGGCTTTTGTTGTATTATTAACGTAAAACTAAAAAAAAAGCTTTAACAGATCTATAGTTATTTCATAGACAGATTGAATCAAAAAGATTCCTAACGCATGAGGTGATTTTTGTGGTGTTATATTTCTCAAATAGTATGAAAAGTATTGATCTAATTATTGAGTTATTATATTTAAGCCAGTTAGTGTATAAGCCTATACAATCTTAGTGCAATTTAAAATTGAAGTTGGTAGTTCTTTGTGGTTTGACTCCGGAAGCACTACCGCCACACCTATTTCTGCCTAATAACAGCAGTGTTATGCGTTTGTGTTCTGGTGTGAAAAGTGTGGTAATGATAATGGAGACATACTTTTCCGAACGCTGGTTAACTTTAGGCGAAACTTTGATCTTACCTAGGGTTGATAACAAATGTCCATAGGCGGCAGTAGCCACTTACCATCAGGTGCGCTGCATGCTCGTTTGCTACTTCCATACTATAAAAAAATACATAAATCCTCACAAACTTTCGTGTTTATGGAATGACATCGCATCATCATCATATCTATGTCCACAAAGTATTTGCCAGTGTCTGAGTTATCTTATTCCTGATTATTAGCTACACAATCTTCTCTTTCGAAGTGAGACAATAGCCTTAGAGAGCTTAATAAATTCCCAAACTTATCTACAAATCATCGTCCACAAAACCTACACAAACACTAATAACATCGGTGTTATTGTATTAAAAGCCATAGGATTTTGGCTTTCACTTATTACGACAGAACTGTACTCGTGATAATAGGATTTGATTTGAGCTTCATAATGCCTACTAGTACAATTGAGACAAGAACCCGAGAAGGTATTAGAACATAAAGACGTTCCTTTGACGTGTCAATAATGAAAGGCGAATACCCGTTGATTCTCGATTCAAGTATCCATCCTATTCCATTTGTTATGGTGCTATTAATCAATCGTTTGTAATCAGTGACACTTACCGATTTATTTGTACGATGTTTTTCGTGATTTTTGAATTACGACACGTAAAGGGTAATGGGTGTCTGCGGATTTGCCTTGACCTTTGCCGTCGATTGTTGCTTCACCTTAGCCCTCAATTAGGGCCGTTGGAAAGAGGGCCATAACGAGGAAACTGTCTTGAAATTCTTTAGACACACAATAGTGCAATTACCTATTAACACGTTTTGTTGTTTGCCTTACAATATGTTCAGTTATATGCAAGAAATTTTGCTATGAAATCGAAAACGAATTGCTGGTTTTTTTTTGAGCAGCATTTTTGCTTATGGCAAGTAGTGTAGCCAGGCATAAGCAAATGGCTACAAATTGTCAAATTCAAATAGATTGCCTTAAATCAAATTACTAAAAATAATAATAACTACAGATTATTTTCAAATGATTATTTTCCCTTTATTATTTCTAAAATGAAAGTAGCACGTGTAACTCCATATAACATGATATATCTGCTTGTGGAAATACCATCAAAATCGGTTCATCCTTAAAAAAATGACTAAACAAACACACATCCATAAATATATATTTTTTGTTATAAGCATTGTATTAACTGTTAGTATTTGTGCATGTACAATTTTCACATCGGTAATCGTCAATAGTGATATGTGTGTTCAAAACACATGTGCCCATCTGTGCGGCGGTCATTGCAATGCGTGGGGTGTCGTTGACCCTGTAAAATCACGGGTGTTCAATAGTTATATCATTATGTCCAATACTTGGCGATCGTTGTCGCCTGTTGACCCATCAACTCACCAACTAGCCTCGTCTATCTGTTTATCGTTTGCTACAGTTATTGTCCTTGAATCGGGACAATTTGCAAACCACAAAACTGGGTTTGGACAATTGATCTCATAAAACTTGTTGTCACTTGAGTCTTGATGTGATATACAATTTTATTGAGAATATGTATTAGAAAGATATTAACTAAGAAAACGTGAATTCATACGAATTGTTTAGTTGACAACCGGCACATATCGCACGGTGGGAACAAAGGGTGGTAAAAATTTGTGAATATTGCATTTTATAAATTAAAAGATGTGTTCGTATTGAGGGGAGTTTCTTAAAACGCGCGGTTATTAAAAGTTCATTCCAGTAATCTTTTCTACGATAGGCGACGTTATTAGGAATAATTTCAAGTATTTGATAGTACCTACTCAATTTTGGAGTTCGATCTCTTTCATTCTACTGATATTACACTATAGGAGAGTGTCAAATTAATCATATCTTAATATATCACACAGGAAAATTAGCATTGTTTCATACATCCTAAAAACAGATATCATACTTAAGATAAACATACATAAACATATACTGATAATACACAGGGAAGGTCTTTGTTTCACATTAATGTTGAAGACATATAGATATAAATACCATTATTAAGAATTTAAAAAATAGGTATCTCATAATATAGACGTAGCTAAGCAGAATATGCAGGTATTTACTAGATATGTTTGTAAATGCTTATGGTTGGCATGGATACCTAATTACCCATGGTATGACTCCATACTCATAAATCATACACGAAATGGGATCTTCATACCCGAAATATTTTGTGTACATTTTTATTGCCATTACCCTCAGATAAAATATGTTTAAGGATTTAACTAATTAAGAGCAAGTTAGTGTAGAGAGTTTAATGTCAAAATGTCAACTAGAATATTATTGAGACTGGTCTGTACATAATATTAGACTGATAAACATAAAATAACAGCCTACGATAATACAAAAAATTGAGGCAATATTTCATAAACAGATAATTTATACACATTATGTTCGCTGTAACACTTAATTTTTAATCGAGTGTGATTGAAAATAATACCGTTATAAATAATGCATGTACCTTACACTTTTAAATACGAAGTTTCTGAACGATTACTTAAATTGCTTGAACGATAGTGTAAGGCTTGAGCTAATAATTTAAAACCGGAGTTATCTAGCGGCTTAACGGTTCTAAGACATTTTAACTTCCTTAATATCATCCTGTAGGAGTTGCCAAGTTGCCTGCATGTACATATAATTAATGGAATATTGCTAGGATGTTCCTTTACGGTGCGGCACAGGATTCTATTAAAGAGATAAGGGTGTTAGTTGTAACTGTTGAATGTATTATCGACAACTACTTATAAAAGATTAGGTTTGCGATAACTTTATTCTAATATGATTTATAATAAGAATAAAAATATTTTAGATAATTATATACAAATTGAAAACAAAAAATATACCTATATTTAGATTATAAGCTGACTTTACAACTTGTGGTAAAAAAAAATCGACGAGGAATGACTTTCGATATTCCTTATATTTTATTCAGTCACATGGATAGAATATTATAATATACTGACTAATATACCTATGAAAAAACGTTGGTGAACAAGATAGTGTGGATTGAATGATAAGAATTCAAATGTTATCTAAGTTAATACTACAGAGGTGTATTGTTTAAGTATACGCTACATATATTAAAATTTAAATATGAACAGTTTTTTATTTGTACGAATTATTAATTAAGTACGAAGTATAAATGTCATCATAATATTTTTATCGAAGAGTCGTAGCATTACGATTCGACACGGTACCTGCTGCACCTGAAGACTTATCCTCCCGGTGAATCTATGTTAGGTGTGATTTTGCTTGTTACGGGACATACAATAATAAAATCAAACTTCTGATATTCCTGCAAAATAACTTATGAATAATAAAGAGCAGGAACCTGTGAAACATCTAAAAGGAATACTCACTGTCAACTTTTCAAAAATCAATCTTGTCGGTCTAATACGCTTATTTTTTGTTCCACTGACGATAATTCCATACAATATGCGACATGAAACTTCACAAATACAAATCAGTTTATGTAAAAAGCTCTTTACTTTAACAACGACGTGCCATGTCGTGATAAGATATACAAATTACAGCCAGCAGCGTTTTGAAGCTGGCTCTAGAACAAGTCAATAGAAAACATGTTTATTTATACAAAATCGCTGGAGTGCACAGCAAATAGGGCAAACGTTGCATTCCTGATTAATGGTATTAGATTGGGAATAGTGTGCACTTCGTATAGTATTTGTCTTATAGGTATTTCCTAACAACGGCGGTATGTGGTAAACTAACTCTAATAGTTAAATTGTTCTGTTTTACGAAATTAAACTTTTTGGTGTTTAGTGGTCAGTTCTGCTTCTGAAAATGTTTGATAAACTTCAAATAGGGTTAAGTTCTTGTCCAGAATCATTAAGGCAGCTAATAGATGCTTTAGTACCCCTAAGAACTATGTAAGATGGAACGCCTAGGATGCAATGCAAACACTACTATTATTAGGCAGAAATAGGTGTGGCGGTAGTGCTTCCGGTGTCCAACTACAAAAAGATATGATCTTTGAAAAGTTAATATGTCGAACTTTTGTAGTATTATTACCTTACACAAACACGTACAATAATGCCTGTACATTTGTCCTCCGTAGCAAAACAAGCCCCAATCAGTTGCCATTTATCTGGAATTTACTGTTCGCCCTATTAGACCAATTCCTATCGATTTTGTATAAATAAAGCCGGTTGTTGAATTGAGTTGTTAATAACATGCTTTAGTTCCCTTTTGACTACAAACGATTAGGTATTTCTTCTTGTAACTAACGTATCAGAAGTAATTTTTATTTATTAATAACTTGATTCGTCTTTTTATTTAACACTAAAAGTTTGTGAATTGTTAAGTGTTATAATATAAGTATGTTTTTGTAATAATCTATTTTACAATTTTTATTTGATACCACCACCAGGATATTGTCATGATATTAAGAAAGTCCATTCCCTCACTTTTACCTTATTTTCAGGCGTCATTTTTATATAGCATATGTCACTCTGCAAACTGTAACTATTCTAATAGTTTTCCTCGATATGAACTCTTATTCGTTTTATCAGCGAATCGACGGTTAAAGTGATCACAGAATCTTAAAAGTATATTCAATTATTTTAATAATTTTGTTGTAATTAATATGATTATTGTGTGCGTTACTAACATGATAATAATAAATGATGTAATGATAAATATAGATAAATATAATGATCAATATTACAACTTCATAAAAATAATACTTATGATTGATATTTATATCAAAAAACTGCAATATAAATCGAAACGTATAGAAATAACATATAGTACCCTGTAGCCGGGGAGTAGAATACGGCTACGGTATCCCCTGCCTGTCGTAAGAGGCGACTAGAAGGGGGCTTCTGGGGTTGCGGGCGGCTAGAGTGGGACCGCCCAGCCAGCAACCCTGAGTAGGACGGCGGTATGTGTGGCTGCATGTCGGCGCAGACACCGGAAGGTGCAGGCGGACAGGTGCACGTCCCCCAAGTGATGAGCCCGTGAGGGGCGCCGCGCTAGGGGACACCGGCGCGTTCCATAGGAGATCTCGGAGCCTCCTGCAAGCGCTGAGGAAGGCCACCGAGAAGGTTTAAGAGGAATCCAAAATACCTTAAGATATATAAATTACGTGTCTGAAACTACTGAACCGAATTCAATCAAATTTTCACACAATGTGCAGTTTGATCCAACTGAAAAGATAGGATATTTTTGCTATTGCCTTTGCCTTTGCTTTTGCTTTTACTTTTACCGTCTACGAGAACGACCTCTACAATAATGACCTCTACGAGAATGGACTCCCCAGGATGACCTCTACGAGAATAACCTTTACAAGATGACCTCTACAAAATGACATCTACGAAAATGACCTCTACAAGATGACCTCTTCGAGAACAACCTCTACGAGAATGACCTTTATGAGAATGACCACTACTAGATATCCTCTACAAGAAAACCTCTACGAGAATGACCTCTACAAGATGACCTCTACAAGATAATCTCTACAAGATGACCCCTACAAGATAACGTCTATGAGAATGACCTCTACAAGATGACCACTTCGAGAATGACCTCTACGAGAATAACCTCTTCGAGAATGACCTTTACAAAGTTTTTGTTTAAATTTATATATTAAAATTTAAATAAACAAACAAAAATGCAGCTATATTTGTTTTGGCTGCTCTGTCGAGCATTTCAGCTGAGCTGTCAGCGTTTTCCATGCCCTACCAAGTGTATTGTGCGTCAGATTACGGAGCATTTATTTTTAGTAGGGAAGCCCATGACGCTAAATGTGGAGTAACTCGAGCGTCGCGGAAACCTGTAAGATTTTGTAGATTAGATGGTAGGAAGAATAAATATACCTATAATGTTTTCACTTTCAGCAGTCGGGGAAGCGTCTATGGATACTTAAAATTGTAAAAAAAAAATCAATGACATGGACAAACTCAAGCCTGTCAGATATTAACGTTTTTCATACTCCAACGTGTCTCTAATATAAAATATATAATAATCTGTTGATTTTCGTGGTGGAGGTGGCCGTGTGGAAGGGGTGAATTACAGAAAAAACAGGATTTACTTGAGCACGTCAGAATTTCAGAGGGGATGGTCTAGAACCCTCTAGATGCTACCATTTCTTTAGCTAACGATTTGAAAGTGACGCAAGCTCGCAACAAATTTCTGAAAATGTGAAAAAAATTGTCATCTTGATATACTCGAGCGCGTCAGATTAACATATTGAAGATTTATCATGATGTCCCAGATATAGTGACCAAAAATCTGACGATTATTTCGAGGGATATTAATAATATGACAACTTGAAAAAGAAAATTATGTATTTTACATACCTATATCAGGCATCAAAAATATCAATATCTGACACGCTTGAGTATTTCCTTCTCTTGTTATAATAAAAGGGTCGCTTTCTACCAGAAGTTCTATATATACTCTACTTTGAAAAACCAGTATTTAGAGATATTACCGAGCTATAATATTTAGGTACATCATTTTTAAGATCCTAAAGGACCATTTATGACAGTAAAAAAAAAGATTTTTGAATCCCTGCAGAGGCCTAACCCCTTAGTAGACGATTTTCATTACCTTCGGCTTGCGGAAATCGTCAGATTATATATCTTTTTTTATTCTGGTATTATTACCTTTACAATAAAAAAACCAACCGTACTCGAGTAAGTCAAGACATAGTAAGTTTATTATAGTGCCATTTCCTTAAGTTACATTTTTATCGTAAGATGGACACATAGCAAAATGGACACATAGTAGTTTTTAATCCTCTATCTTTATCTGACGCGCTCGAGTATTTCACACGATCGATTTTTTTTTACTACTCTGACGACATCCCCTGCGCATACCCCCCTGTATTAAGGGCTCATACTGGCTGGTGGTACTTAACTATATGTTAAGTATCCTGAATTATAATATCCTGCCGCGCTCGAGTTACTTCCAAAATCTCCACTTGGGCTCCCCTACTATAATGTTGTATCGCAATCCGTTAAGCAGTTTGCGTTGTGGCGCGTGTCAAAGAATACGCTCGAAAAACATCACCCTCTTTATGACACAGTCTGGTAAACCGATCAATGGCTAAATCATTATTTCCTTCATAATAGATATTGTTCTAGTTTCGAACAACATGGCTCCCGTATGGACCGAGGCTGTGTTTCAAGTCAAGGGAATAAACGTCTTTATACAAAATCGCTGTGTAAATAGAGCGCGCGGGCGCATTCCTGATTAATGGCGTTAGATTGGGTACCGACCAGTTCCTGACTTGTCTTTATGTACGTAGGTATACATTGGGTATATTTTGATAAGAAATATTAGTTTTTACTCGACTGCGTTATAAGGAAGGTAATGTTTTTAGAGTATATGTATGTTTGTATGTATGCCAATTCATTTGGCACGCACTACAACCCAAACGGCTTAACTGATTGTGACATATGACATATTATTAGAATATCAATTTAGTAATATTGTTGTTAATTGTTAATTCCTTTAATTTAAAATCAGTACTTTAGGTTTCAGGACAAAAATCGACTCTTTAGTCCTCCATTTGATCTTTATTTACGAGTATATGCGATGTACACACATTTTCTCGCAGACTCTCTGGCCGTGATTTTATGTCAGCGTGTAAAAAAATTAACTTGACATAGTAACATATAGCTGAAAGATTAGACCTTATACAATTTTAAAATAATAGCATCGATTTAGAGAGGACTGATAGCAACTGACATTAGCGGCAGTGAAGATGGTTGCGTGCGTAGAACGCGTGGTTTTTTAGGTTTTTGATTTTTTGTGCGGAACCCTGTTTACATTTTCTAAAAATAGAAGTAGCTTGAGTTACGCCTTATGACATCAGCTATCCAACAATAAAAGCCCCGTCAAAATCGGTCCAGCAATTTCAGAGATTACCCAGAACAAACACACAGATAAAAATTTTAGTAATTGATGTTTTGTTATCTGGTAATAAGCTGTTATTTTGATATTACAAACAGTCATTTTAATTTTATTTATATGTACCGATGCATATATTGAAGTAGTAAAGGTGCATGCAATCCACCTGAGGACAGGTTACTGCCACCCATAGACATCTGCAGCAGCTTCATATAGATCAAAGATGCGTGGTTGCTACCGAGGACTAAGATGGTCGCCTATAAGATAGATAAGAAGAACTAATCCACGCAAGAAATAGGTGTAGCGGTGGCACTATCCCGGTCAAACTACACTGGTTCTACCATTTGGAGAAGCCTGATGTCTAAATGAAAAAAATATTCGCTCTTAAAGCCTTGTCTGTCTGTGCTTAATATTCTATAGAAATACTTATTAGTATTTCGTATGAAGTATGAAATTCCATACTAATATGAAGCTACGCGTTGAAAGCGTTTATTTTTCTTGTACTATTAATACAAGTTACATAACTCCCATAAACATTAGAAAGCCTTGCACAGCGAAACCCAATACCGTATGGGTCTAAATAGCGAAGTGAGTTTACGGCGCATACTTGCGGTTTGACTTTTACCTAAACCGCGGAAAAGCGAATGCGTCAGTAGCTTTAGCCACTTGTGCGTGATATGCGGTCAGTGCTGGTGGCGAACAAAAAATATGGTAGCAATATGTACACTTCGTGACCGCGTAGCTCGCTTCTGTAGATTGTGTTTACGTTTTCGCCCGTGAATTGTTATCGTTTTAAGGAAACGTAATAGACTCGTACTAAGGCACTGATGACATTGGCTCGCTTATGTAGATTGTACATTGTAACCGATGTTCCCAGTTAAGTCGCACGCGGTCAGAAATTGATAGGGTGACCGCTAATAGTAAATTTTCCGTTCTTCCGAGGAAATATTAGTGCATCTCAGGCATGCAACTCTTATTCTTAAAATTAATTAACTGGTAACAAGTGCGGTTTAAGATAAATTATCTCTTGTTGCAATGGTGATGGATAAAAATGGAAATAGTAACTATGGGAATTTTTCATAAAGTTCTTATTTGAGAAGTTGGTGTCCATCAATCCATACTTGATCAATGCGATATGAGGGAATGACTTGGAATAAACGTCATGTTTCAAGCACCCCCTATTATGCGAAGGGAGACATGTGGCCAGAAGTGGAAAAAAAAGGAGTCAAAACAATAAAAAAAACGAAACAAAAACCCAAACTCAAAATAAAAACAAAAGAAAACGTAGATTACATAGCTCTCCATAATAAACCATTGATAATTTCTAGAACAACGAAAAAATTCCAATAGGTCAGTGTATCGACCAAAGAGGTCAAAGGTTGGTGCCCTTTCCACCGCTAACAGGTGTTAATTGGGCCCTAACTTGCACCACTCATGCTTCTAATTCGTATGCTGTTTGAATAAACAGTTAGTTGCAATCATTGGATGTCGCGGCTTTGTTGAATACGATATTAACCCTTTGATTATCGAATACCTCCAGAACATCACAAGATGTGGTTTACATTTGTCTGCTGTTTGTGGCTTTTGTCTGCTTTTTCTGCGTGGTAAAACATACCCGTCCATATCCTCCAAATATTATAAATGCGGAAGTTAGTGAGGATGTACGTGTGTTTGTTACGTGTCTTTGTATGTGTTTGTCGTATCTTTGAAGCAATAATTACTGGTTGGATTCGCTGATTTGGCGCACAGATAGATTATGACCTGGATTAACAACAACACCACTGCTGTTATGAGGCATAAATTCTCGTAGGAACAGAAAAAAATACTTACTTTTAACTAACTATAAAGAGTTAGTAACTTACTAAAGCTTGATCTACTACACACATGTCTAAAATATTTGTATCTCACAACACAATTAACTTTCTATATCATTAAAGAAATAAATAATAATAAAAACGAAAGTTTCTCGTATCTGTGTATCGCATATACTTGAAAAAAAAAAAATTTTTTTTGGTATATAAACTTTTGTTTGTCTGTATATCTGTGTATGAAATTTGCATCAAACAAAACCAGCGAATTTGATTAACATCAACATTTAGTTTTTTTTTCATTAAATTCCATCAACTCTTTCAATTTAAACAATTTAAACATATTTAACTTTTTAACGCGGGTGAAACAGCGGGGCACAGCTACTTACCAATATAATCATATGAAAGTAACAACAGTCCTTACATTAGGATGGTACTTTAGATATTTTAACATCAAGTGTGGATTTAAGGAGTTCAATGAATGCCTTATGAAGATATGGTACTTAGCTGTCAATCCTTACGAGTGCGTACTTGATATTAATTAGAACAACATAGTATTAACGTGTCCATGAACGATGGAAGGACAACTTTCTCTTTAATTATATCTATTTAAAAATCCAATCATTAGTACCGGTAAATTTGATGTATGTTTGTACTATGACATGACTCATTTGGATATTATAAATCTAAATGTATTCAAGCTCGATTTTTGATGCTTCATCGGTTAAACTTTATGAGTTTCGTAAAAAGGTTACGTGTGCATTTTCGATAAATTTCTTTCCGATCAATTCTGTGTGGGAGTTTGTATTCTTAATCCGTGGATTTAATATCAAAATTAATAAGTTGTATTGCTACAAATTTCATAACATTTCAAAAATTTGGGAAATAAGCTTTTCGTAAAATATATTAGCTTAATCACTATTTATATTGAAGAAAAATACATAAATCTCAGGTTTTACAAAAAAGATGTCTCGTAATGAATTTATGCGGTAAAAATTCGTAATCACAGCTATGAAACCTACTTGTTTAGCATTTAGACTTAGCAAAAAATGGGGCTTAATAAATACCTTTTTCCCAGCCGTATTTAGCGATGAAAACGATTTATAATGAACGAATATCTGCTACACGCATCAATGTAATAACGTATAATAAATACACTGAGCCAAGCAAAATATTTTAAATATTCGAAAACGAAACAGACGGGGAACATCCCATTATATTAAAACGATTTAATTAAATGGTGTATAAATCTGTTTTATGTTACTATTTGGAAGCAAAACTGCCTGGAGACCGAACTGAGACCACCAAGCGCGATGGTGAAAGGACCGCTATCAGGAATCGTCGCGATTCGGGAATTCTCTGCTCCAAATGAACCGAGTTGATGGAATGTGGGGTAAATGGATTTGAATCGAGATCGGTTAACTTCCGCTTTCAACAATGTGAGACTATTAGTTACGACTGACGAGCTCCTTTTTTGTCTTTGTTTTGTTAATTACCAGCGTAAGTAAAATGTTACTGATAAATAGAAAATAGGTGGAAGGCGGTGGAAAAGAAACAGTAAAGTAATAAAGAAACGAAATAAATAAATATTTTATTCAGTACGTCTTAGGCACCCTAAAGAAAAGATTATTCTGACTAATATCATTAAAAATACCTGATGTCACATAAAATAACTAAATAAGCTTATTACTTAGTCAAATAC
>MOOZ01000064.1:460734-479068 GCA_002930495.1 Cecropterus lyciades | reverse complement strand
TATGTGGTCTGTGTTGTTTAAAAGATAGCCGACCACTGTATATAGAGTCAGCTTATAAAAACTTTTGGAAAACTTATTACAAACGATTGAAATAAATGATTTTAGCCGACTAAAGTCTATTTTCACCCGATAACCGCGGAGCACAAATGGTAATGATTTTGACCGTTGTGTTTTAAGGGGGTAAGTAGAAAGGGTATGTTCAACCAGAGAGGTATAAACGCCACACCTATTTTCAGCGTGAATCAGTTCTTGCTTTTCGGTGAAATGGTGTGGTTGCTGACTTACATTCATATGAGACGATCACCTTCGCTCTCGGGAGCAACGCATCTTACCTTCATCGTAACTTCAATTAGAAACGGTGTATTATATGAAATTGCTTACAGATGTCCATGAGTAGCAATTATCACTTACCATCAAATGAACTGTATCGTTTGCTTCAAAATCTGTTAATTTATTACTTTTGAACTACGTATAATGACCATTTGTTAAGTTGTTTGATTTGTGGTCGGTTTTTGTATTGAAACTGATGTTTTATCCTATTTTCAGTTGATAACTCTGCATTGTCTTTAAGTAGTGGAACAAATCTTGAGTTACAGTTATCAGTATCAGCCTTCTCCATCTGCGTCAGTTAACTGTAATTAACCTCGGCTTTATTTATTGCAGTTACTACTATTTCTGTTTATTCTCTAAGTAATTTACTACTTCGCCCTTGTATATTATTTGAATACGTTCCAGGAAAATATAATGTTATGGAACAGGAAGAAGAGAGAATTAACCTCATATTGTGAAATATGATCTATATATGTAGATCACGTAATCTAGTTCTCATTAATGGATTGTTATAAAATAGAATAAATTATTGTAGATTTAACAGTTTGAAATGGCCAAAGTGTGCGGTTCGAAGGATATGTTTCGACTACTATAATTAGCTAGTTATAATTGTAGTATCATCAGCATAAGATGTTAGATTGCTGATGATAATGTATTTAATGAAATTACAGGATAAGAAGTGAATTAAAATGTAAATTTATTTCTCAAAAGCTGAAGATAATAGTCCGTCTTACATGGGACTTTACATAGAACTTTACAAGAAGTGTTACTGTAGCATGGTACAACTATCACTCTTACAACCAATCTGTTTGGTAGAACTAGAACTGTCTCTCTTAACTCTAAGCTCAATCTTATATTATCTGGGTCTGACCCCCACCTAGTCGTACCGACCCTTATTCAACTTATTTTAACAACTGCGTTTAGCTACCTGCAACACAGTTCCCACGCAATCTTATATCCTTAAAGCTATTTTATATATCCTTAAAGCTAAAAGTGTAACAACATTATTTAGTACAGTGTTTATGACATTTACTATATTTAAGACATTTACTGTGTTTTTCATCTACGTAATTTTTTATTATTATATTACGTATTATGAACACAAAGCTTATATTATTATTATTTTAGTTTTATGTTTACTTTTTGATTTTATGGCGATAGAACCCTTCGAAGTCCGACTTCCGATGTACCACCGATATGTACCATCGATATTATTTATTTCTGCCTAATAGCAACAGTGTTAGAAGTTCCTGTGTTCTATTTCTAGAAGCGTTCAAACTAAGTCCTAAGGGAGTGTGGGAGTGATTACTGGCGGTAGCCACCATCAGGTGATCTGCATCAGTGTTCCCAACCGTACGATAATTATCGTAGGGTCATATTAATAATCCTACATGTACGATAACTTCATGGTAACGTACGATAACATACTATAATTTGCATTACGAAGACAGATTTGATTTTTTGTTTTGGGCATAACATTTTATTCGTATATAAATGACGTTTCTTTTTGCTCTTCAAATGGGATGTACCGATGTAGTATGTTGTCGTAAGATAATTGCCTGGCTACAGGTTGGGAACACTGATCTGCATACGCGTTTCCTACTTATGTTATTGACAAAAAAAAACAAGCAAAAATATTTCGAGTGATTGGAGTAAACTTTATAGTTTTAATTTATCTATCACGACGGGAAACAACTTAATACTCCAAGATGACTTGAAATACGAGTGAAATAATTTCAAGAACTTGGACTTAGTGCTTAGTTTAGTACCTTATAACGGGTGCTTACTGTGCTTGAATTCCATACATGTAATAAAAATGAAATTTCCGCGTGTCTGTACATCAAATATATTTTCAAAACAGATAGTTCGATGGATTGACTATTATTGACAATCTTAATATTAATTACATGTGCTTACTATTTATTTTGCCTATATGTATATTTGAAATCGCAAAAATATTGCATTTAATGTAAAGTAATAAAATTAAAATTATAATCCGCATCTTGTGATATCATTTAGTCAGTTTACCCGACTGCGTCAGAAGGAGGGTTATGTTTTTCGAGAATATGTATGTATGTTTGTATGTTTGTAATTGTAATATGTATGTATGTTTGTTGTATCTATACAAATTTTAGAAATGGCACCTGCAAAGGGGGGACTGGCGACTTTTTTATTATCGCGACAATATGGGTATTAAATGTAAACTAGTAAAATAGACCATTCTAAAATCATATATATTGTCATACTTTTACTTCACTATTTTGACGAGAACTCCTATTAAACTTTAAATTAAATGTATCATTATGAACAAAAAAATCGTTTTAAGCAGTCGTTTTTTTTTCTTTAATAATTTTAACAATGTTACTAGTTTTATTAAAATCTATCAACTCTATCAAACGTTATTACAAAGTTATCAAAAGTTGTTACACTAGCTATTTCCCGCGGCTTTGCCCGCTCAGGTTAAAGTTTAATGTAACTAATCTAGGCCATGAAATATCTGTGTGCCAAATTTCATCCGAATCCAAACAGTTGTTTTTGCGCAAAAGAGTAACAAACACACATACGTCACAGACTATCGCAGTTATAAAATTAGAAAGATCTTTTAAAACAGCTAAAACCACGGGGCATGTCTATTATAAAATATATCTTACGTTTATCCTTACAATAAACGGGGTCGTCTAGTCATTTTATGCTACTATACAGCCAGAGCATAAAACTTTCAAAGCCGAGGTACTAAACGGTGACAATTCTAACAAGTTGTTCGTCTTTATGACTAACTGTTCGTGAGAATAAACCAGGACGACAATTATCATATAAAATTGCATAATTTGCATGAAATATGAACTTACACGTTCAACAGTTGAATGTAATAATTTATTTAGAATTTAGATTTTTTTTAGAATTTGGAATTTTTTATTTAATACAAGCAGCAATTTAAAAATAATGTTATTTCTTTATTCTTAGTTGCTTTTATACTCACCGCATTAATTAATTAATTAATACCGCATTAATTAATTAATGCGGTATTCATTAATTTTGATTTCTGTAAAAATTTGAAATCTTGTCAAAAACTAATATTTTTTGTATAAAACAAGATTTTTTTTAAATGTTGTGATGCACTGGTACCTTTAATTTCGACACCTCACGCCTAGAGTCCAACATTCGAACATCAGACGCGTGATTGTGATTAGTTCAAAACTATTATATATTACGGATATATATTTAAATATACTGTATGCGCATTAAATAATTAAAAATAAATTATCACTTGCCTTAACGGCGAAGGAAAACATCGTGAGACTCTAATCTTAACTGGGATTGATTTTATATGCCTATGGGTGGCAGTGGCCACTTACCTTCAGATGGGTGCATGCTCGTTGTTAACTTATATATTTTGAAGCTAATGGTATTTTCCTATCACGCCCGTCCATGTAGGTGTATACATGCACGAAGTACCTTGCTACGCATGACAGGAAAGTATCTTAGAAATAATACAAAAGCTCGCGTGACATGAAAACGGCTCTCAATCGCAAAAGCTGTGAAAAGTGTTTTACAGTCCAATGTTCTTAAAATATTTACAATTCTTACTCAAGAAGACCGTTAAGAAGTCCTCAGTACTTAAAACACAAAACAAACAAGTTTATTCACAATTAACAGTCGTAGAGTTAATATAACAAAGCAGTCTAGACATAAAACTTTCAAACCAGAGACATAAACATCAACAATTGCGTTCACAATTTGCGTATCAATAAACCCTGAGAGCATCATCACATAATATTATGATAGTAAACACTATCATAATACGTGCTTATGTCAGTGATATTACTACCTTAGATAGGAAATAGTGAAGTGTGAAATAACAGTTAATTTATACTATAATGAACATGGAGTAACTTGTTTATTTTATCATCAAACCTCAAACGTCAGAGGCCTTTAACGATTAAGACGAATCTGGCCAATATTCCACGCTGACCAAAATACAAATACTTAAGAGCTAAGAAGAAAATCAAGTTGTCAAAGGCGAGTGGAGTCTACTAAAATGCATAGACTGATACACTATAATGATTTTATCGAAATACTAGTTTAAGTACCCTCGCTACGTGACAAAAAAAAGGTTTTACTCGCTAACCGTTGCAGGTACACGAAAAGTGGCAAGGATCTTTCGGATAGAAAATTAAATGTTAACCTCGTATACGTCATCAATAGTTTGCTATTTTTTAGCGTTTTCTTTTATTTAAAATTGAAATATGAAAGTCTGAAACTAAAGGGTGTAGTGACGTCACTAAAATAGTCGCCATATTTAAATAGCGAAAGATATCGAAATCAAAAGTAAAGCAACTGACCAGTTAAATAAGCTACACCCATGCAAATTTCATGTAAACCGAAGCAGTGGTTCTTGCGTGATTAAGTAACACACAGACACAGACCATCTCATTTTTATATATTAGTATAGATATTATATATTCCTAAATATCTCATATCTGTAACCGCTTAAGGATTATGTGGCGATCTACCAGCACTCAACAAAAGATGACATCACCGTGTTCTGAATCACGCTGTCAGAGTTTTCTCAACATCCTGCATATATACAAATTCCGAACAGAGACTGTCGGAGCACGTACGCTCCCCAGGCATTACCTCGCCTGGCGGGAGATCTCCCTTTGCCAAAATTACAATAAAAATAAGATTCGGCTTGAGATGAAAAACTAAATATATTATTGTAAGAATGCAATTGATACGTTAACGTGTAAGGTTATTTAATATTTATTATTTCTAAATCTGTAATCTATGGTGATTATTATATTAATATTTGCGGAATAACTGGAAAAGTTCTTTTAAATGCTCCGTCATCGTTATTGCTTACGATAAATCGTTATCGTATCGGCTGATCAAAACCTCTTAAAAGCGTGAGCACAATTAGTTATCATACATGGCGCCGATTGCAATTCCGTTATTTATTGGTTCGAGTTATAACTCATGTAGGTAACAATACGTTAAATAATTTACGATTACGACCATCCTTGACAACAGCACAGCGATTGGTTGCTTTATAGAGCAGATTTGTTCAATAGACAATTCATAAAGTTTTATTGCAGATACAAATAATGAATAGTCAAACGCTGAAACATTATTCGAAGCGTTGTAAAGGGTTTTTCGTAAAATACGACAAATAGCGTTGCGGTGGTCTCCGTCGTAAAACAGCGAACAAACAAACATAAATAACATTCAAGTTTAAATCGCATAACAATCGTATATTTGTGTTGTGTAATTCTCTATGGAAATAGCAAAACATAAGCAGGAATTGAAATAAAGGATCGTGAAAGTGTTGTGATTAATAATCGGTATGTAGTGTGTGAAATATATATATAATAAAACAAAAAACCCGACTGCTTCAAATATTTCTTATTTATTTACTTTTATTTATTTATAACTTCTTATACACTGTATCAATACAGTAATCATGCATTTAAAAATACGTAGTACATTAAAATACAAAGTATGGTTTTTTGTTCATAATTATATATTTAATTTAACCCTATTTATGAGTTTTCGTCAAAATAGTCAAGTAAAAGTATAATAATACATGTCTTCTTAGAATGTTCTATTTATTAGCTTTTATTTGATTCCCATATTGTCGTGATAGTAAAAAATGTCGTCCCTCTCCCCCAATTATTCCCAATTTTTAGGCGCCATTTTTTTAAATTATATAACCTATGCCACTCTCCAAACTGAGACGATCCTAATGATATGTCACACGTCACAATCCGTCAAACTGTTTGGGCCATAGTGTGCTAAATAAATTGACATACTTACAAACAAACATACTTACGTACATACATCCATACATACGCTCGCAAAACATAACCATCCTTCTGACGGAGTCGGGTATAATACACTATGAAATTTTACTTGTTTTCTCAAACGCATAAAAATATATTGCAGATAAATTATGGCTTATTAATTATATCAAAGAAAGATATCATAAGTCTTTACTGTATGTTATACTAATACGGACCTATATGTGTAACCATTTATTATTTGTCTTGCTTTAAAATATCGAAGCAAAACTTATATAAAGATGATTATCGCCACTGATTAGGTTTCAATTTTCAGATACCTATTGTTAGACATAATTTTTACAATTGCCCGATCTTTTGAGAGAGTAACACTTCAAAGTTAGGATTATCTATTCAAATTACTTACTTATCTATTCAAATTAGGATTATCTATTATTAGATTATCTATAATTAGGATATTAGGATTATCTATTCAAATTAGATTACTTCAAAGTTAGGATTCAAACTTAGAATTATCTTCTCCGCGTTAAGCAAGAATTTTTCATGTGTCGTATGACATAATTTAGCAGAGTAGGTATAGTTCAATTAACGTTTTAAATAAAAAAATATTGCCTACATACAGAAAGTATGTAGGAAATAAGATAGGTAATTTGTTTCAGATGACGATTTTAAAAATATGTAGAAGCATTACCATGACATTATTTTTGGATGCCCTCATGTCTTCAAGTTACATTTTTCCTAAAACGTTTACGTTTCATTTTTTTAAGACCATCGGGTTAGAGTTGAAAACTGAACAGCCATAATATAGCACAATATATGGAGACACTTCAAATCAGTGATGTGAACCACACAGAGTTTTGCCCTTTAGTCACGTTTATAATAATAACTATTACATCAATACATATAATAAAAACAAATTTCGGCGTGTCTGTGCATGCATTATATTTGAAAAAGTTTTGATGACTGAGAATTAGTCATCCAAGTGCTTATCCTATTTTTTGTTTTTTGTCACAAGGTATAGTTCAATTAACGTTTTAAACCTTATAAATAAAAAATATTGCCTACATACAGAAAGTATGTAGGAAATAAGATAGGTAATTTGTTTCAGATGACGATTTTAAAAATATGTAAAAGCATTACCATAACATTATTTTTGGATGCCCTCATGTCTTCAAGTTACATTTTTCCTAAAACGTTTACGTTTCATTTTTTTAAGACCACCGGGTTAGAGTTGAAAACTGAACAGCCATAATATAGCACAATATATAGAGACACTTCAAATCAGTGATGTGAACCACACAGAGTTTTGCGATTTAGTCACGTTTATAATAATACCTATTACATCAATACATATAATAAAAACAAATTTCGGCGTGTCTGTGCATGCATTATATTTGAAAAAGTTGATGACTGAGAATTAGTCATACAAGTACTTATCCTATTTTTTGTTTTTTGTCTGTTTGTTTGTCTATGTGATTGAAATCAAAACTCCTGAATTTAAAGACTTTAAATTAATTTAAAGTTTGTAACATTTTTCGCCGTTATGTCATTAAAATCCATCTTCAATCATTACTCATACATTATTCGACTGCGTCAGAAGGAAAATAATGTTTTTGAAGTGTATGTATCTTAATTTGAGTGGCACAGCTAACGCCTAAACGGCTTGACGGATTATGACATATCATTGGAATTTTCTCAGTTCGGCATATAAATATTGGCTATATAATTCTAGAATATGGCGTCTGTAAACAAAAAAAATCGGACAAGTGCGAGTCGACTCGCGCACCCAGGATTCCGTAAAATATTGGATGTAATTAAAAATTTACAGTTTTCGGTATTTTTCCTTTATCTATAGGTACATATAAATAAAATTGAAGTGTCTGTTTGTAATATCGAAATAATAGCTTTTTATCTATTTTATATGGAAGTATATACGATACTGATACCAAAACATCAATTACTAAAATTTTTGTCTGTCTGTCTGTTTGTTCTGGGTAATCTCTGAAACCGCTGGACTGATTTTGACGGGACTTTCACTGTTGGATAGCTGATGTCATAAGGCGTAACTTAGGCTTCTTCTATTTTAGAAAATGTAATTAGGGTCCGCATATAAACATAAAACCTAAGAAACCGCGCGCGCTCTACGCGCATGCAGCCATCGTCACTGTCGCTAATGTCAGTTGCTATCAATCCTCTCCAAAACAATACTTTAATTTTCAAATTGTATAAGTTTTAAAATTTCGGCTATATGTAAATTCGTAAAATTACATTTTTTAAACGCGGGTATAACCTCGGGGCTCAGCTTGTATGTGCTATAAAACATCGCTTCACGCCAAATTTCAGATTCTTGGACAACTGGAAGTACCTTTAGCTTTAGGCTAACTTGCTGTTTCTTTTGATCACGTTGACATAGAAGTTTGATTTTGTTACAGCTTATAGTTATTATAGATTTGAGTATTTGATATGAAATTCAATTGATACCTCTACGCATTCATGAGGAAAGGGGTAGTAACTTTAAAATTAATAAAAAAAATTATATGATGTAAAAAACTAAAAATTTACAGTTTTCGCAATTTTTCCTTTATCTCTGCTATTATTATTATTATACGAGAAGTATCCTGTAGGTTTTGATTCCATTGCAAGTTTCAAAAATTTGAGGCATAAACGGCTGTATCTTTTGATTACGTTAGCTTACAAGTTTGATTTTTTTACAGCCAGGAGATAGTAGACGTGAGTATTTAATATAAATTTCAGCTTGATAACTCTACGTGTTCCTGAGAATGGACGGACAGATGGACGGACAACAAAGTGATCCTAGACGAATTTCGTTTTTTTCCTTTTGAGGCACAGAATCCTAAAAACGGGATGTTTTTTCATTTGTCACTTGGTCATTTCCATGGTCTATTTTGTAACTTTAATATGACACCTATACACATTATCAGGTATCATAATAAAGTTACAAAATAAACATTACAAAAACATATATGTATATGATAACTTTTGTTACTATGTTAACGCATTCTCCTCATAGGCGTTAAAAAAATAAATTGATATAAAAAATAAAATACTCGACTAATTCAATTTCAAATCAAATTAAATTTTACATGTCAGGTTTTTTGTTTTCAATAATTTCTTGTAACAGTTTAAATTAGTGTTAAATTTTTAAATGCGGGTAAATCGCGTGGCATAGCTAGTACATAATTCAAATGATGTACATCAAAGTCAAAAGTGAAGGAGGCTCATTTATATTCTATGGATCAGTACCATAAACAGTGCGCAAACATGTATGTTTCAAAGTGCGAAATAAAATTCATCGATTTGCAAGAAAAGGTGATATTTCCATATAAGCAGATGTTTGCATGACACTGCTCAACCAACTGGCTACCACAAAAGATCAAAAGATTAGTATACAATTTAAATGAATCTAAACATCTGTACATACTATGTGTTTATTTATTTATGTTATTTTAAAAGTGTACTCGTTATATTGCAAAATACAAATTTAAAAATTTATATAGTATAAAGGATTACTTATTTTCAAATAAAATTTCTTTCAGAAGCCCTGAGATTTGTAAAGTAAATGTAGTGTGCACAAATTAATCATCTCACGGTCTTTTCTGTATAGTCAGTGCAAAAAAAATATATAACCGCCATCTGTCGTCCAGTAGAAACACTACACATAATTAAACGCGACAATAGATAAGTCTTTAACAAGTAATGAGCAAATAGCAATTGTATTTTAGAATTTAAAAGCAATTCTAAAATAAGTCTTAAATGAGTGTCATAAATTCTCCGTACCTTTCCTTTGTTGTATATTGTATGTAACCTCGCAGTGCCTACAGTATTATGTTTATTGTAGGTAATTATAATCACGCTTCTCTTGATAGTAAATCCGACTCCGTGGCGCCACCTATGAACCCAAACCTTATTTGGTCGCAAACACTTTGCATTAAACAATTTATAATAGTTGCAAATTGTTTTGTTGTACGCTGTGCTTTATTAAATTTTTAACTAGATGTATTTGTGACTTCGTTTGCCTGGATTTACTAGAATTTTCGTATTGAGGTTGACTATGAGGAACCTATGAAACAAACAACGGAGGGCGAGATGGTCTGGAACGGAACAGAAAAATAAATGGATTTAATAATGATAACAGTTATTAATGTTTTGATATCTTTTTTGAATATAACCAAAATTCATAAATTTGTAGATAATCCAGAATTAATATAAATAAGTATTATCAAGTTAAATTAAATATTATATGCGTGAGCTAGATATCACACGCAAAAGTGGCCATCGTTACGATTCAATCGAAACGAGAGACATTTTTTTTTGTTAAGAATTTCACTTTATCTAAAAGTACCATGTTTAATGTTATATCAAAAGCAATAATGGCCAAACAACTAGTTAATGTCGTAAAAGTTGTCAACAGAATGATGACTATCTTGGAAGAGTCAAATTGTCAGTCTATTGCGTTCCTAAGCGTAAAATTATTGGCAAAGATACGTAGCACATTTTAGCGTGGTTTAAATTTAACGCCGCTTGCAAATGAATTATTTATTTTGATCTTCAGTGAAACACTTCAATTAATAGTAATTTGAGACATTCTGAATAGTTAATAATCAATAAATCAAATGTTTAAATATTTATTAAGAACTTTAGATCATAAAACATAAACGCTTTCTACACTCATAGCCCTACAGTAGGATTTTATCCTGTGTCGTGGGTGCCATGGATACACAAAGACGAATACACAAACACCCAGACACAGACTGGTATCGTGATCGCTCCACCACGTGGGTCGTCTTATGTTAATGTTAATGATTATGTTAAATTAAAAAATCTGAGAGAACAGTAGGTATAATAAAGTAATGTATAGGATAAGTCTACGGAACCAAATAGAATTCGATTGTAAATATACTGTAAAGATAGCTTTTGATCTTGTATTAGATTTATTGCAGTATAAAGCATTTACAAATGGTGGACCTTTTTTTTTGTTTCTCTGCATTTTGGTTTCTGATCTGCCAGCATCGTTTTAACGCATTTCTGATGCATGTGGGACCACGTAATCAGTTGGGCTACATCTGTATTTTCTCCTTCCATTAAATAAGAAGAAATTCATGTTTAATTTTTTTTGCTAATTAAAGTATGTATTCATAGTTTTTTGTAACTTTTTGTCGGTGCAATACGAAACAAGTTGTAAAGATAACTGTTTCTTAGATACTATCTAATCAATATCAATATTAATATCAAGTACATATCTATATATCCTAAGATCAATGTTTGTCAGATGATTGATATCATTAATATAACGCTCAGTTGCCCTGACGCTTTGCAAATTATTCAGCATAAATATTTGTCTATATGCAATTATACTTGTGAAAATTGAATTTTGATTGAATTATGATCGTTACTGGTCTTGATGGATGGAGTTAATCGATTAGCTACTGGTTAGATTTTAAAACTGATATCACATAATTATAGGTTCAAGTAACAGTTGACTTTCCGGTCCATTTTCGTAACTCTGTTTGTTTCATATTTAGCTTTTTTGTCGCAATATAGTTGTGACTAGATACTAGCAAGAAAAATAGAGAAAAAGATACATTTTCTAACTAACGGTTTCAAGTACTTTATAAAAATGTACTTTAGTAAAAATGTTTATTAAGAATTCAAAAATATTTTAAGTATTCGTCATTTTTGAGTTTGATTAACGCTTAAAACAATAAACAAAACAAATATTAAAACAGGCAATATGGAACCGAAGATCCAGATCAAATAGGGTCATTAGGATTTTGCATGGTGTTCGAAAAAGGTGTTCGAAAACCATTTTGAACGCGAATAAAACCATACGGAATAGTCAGTGTTAAACAAATGTAATATTAACCCAAATAAAAAGGGCAAAGTACGTACGTCACTGATAATCCAGTCCCTTAGTTTTCACTAGCATCTGTGTCAATGACTTTGAATTAGTTATTTTACGATAGGCTATAAATAATAAACTGTATGCCGCATGTAATATGTTCATGCGTGCGTAATCTTGACCTATTTTGTATGAAGGTACGTCACCATGCGGACTTTATCATCATCACGTCAGAGTATTGTAGGTCCATGGCTCTTTTGGTCACTTATGCCAGAAGTCCAGAGATCTCATCACGCTATATTATACAGCACGCGTTTATAGAACTCTTGCAGGTATATGAATTTCATTCATCAACATTTGAAGATGTAGTGTGACATTTACTGTTTCGACTCCGGACTTACCGCTACTTGACCTAATTCTGCTTAATAATAGCGGCGATCCACCTTGCCTTGTTTTGTTTTAAGGTTTTGGTAAGGGACAGGGCTAAAAGTACTGTCTCTGTAGTTCCGGAACCAGAATAGGGGTACGGTATCCCCTTCTGTCGTAAGGGGCGACTAAAAGGGGGCTTTCTGAGTTGACAGTGGCAAGAGTTACAGCTCGAGCCGTCCAGCCAAGTGAAATCGCCCACGGCGTCGGGTATCTTTTGATGGTCCTCCATCGTTAAAAAAAAGGGCTTAAAGTACTGCGTTCGCGTTCCACCATACTCTTAGCGGTAGCAACGCACTTGTGCCTGACCTCAGGTACGACACTAACCTCATCTGGGGTTGATTTGAGGTCTCTGGGCAGCAATGGCCACTTACCATCAGGTGGATTCTATGTGCTACCTTCATATTAAAATTATAATATAAACGCTTAAACATAAACGCTTTCTATACTTATAGCCCCACAGTAGGATTTTCTCCTGTGTCGTGGGTGCCATGGACACACAAAGACGAATACACAAACACCCAGACCCAGAACAGAACCCCGGGAACCACTGCGTGTCAGACCAGTATGGTGACCACTCAGCCACGCGGGTCGTCAAATATATATACATATATATATAAATATCCAAAAATTATCCAACTCGTATACACGTTACAAAGTTAAGTCGTTATCGTGATTAAGAAAGGGATACAGCGTCTAAAGCGATACGGTGCTTTTGTAACGAATTTTAGTTTCATCGAAACTCATAATTTCAAATCACAACGATTCTAAAGAAGTTTCTCTTTAAAAGAATTTTAATCCTACTGCGTGAATTATTTCAATAACCATTAAGAACTATTACAAAAAATCTCAATAAGTCACTAGACTTAAGGTGGAACATATCTTTAAATCAATCTGCTAGCCAGTTTAAAAGTATTTAGTTTAATACTATATTTATAACGTTATATCTAATACCAAACGCCCCCAGGGCACTTAACATGTAATAAACAATGTTAGAATAGTTTGTCTATGGCGATAGAGTTAGTGTTTATGTTGTGTTTATGTCGAGATCTAGAAGTAAAATTAACTTGGCAATTGAAAAGAAAATTTGTGATTAAGTATCTACTAATTAAGATTATTTAGTGTAATACATCTAGACACTCGGCAGCGTGTCAAGCCAAGTTCAAGCAAAGGAACTGGCTAGCCAGCGAAGAGTGTAATAATACACGAACCACTTGGTGCCACTTTTGACCTTTCTATAACTCAAAACCTCTTTAATGTAAACACATGAAACTACGTGTGTTTAATTATATCTATAAGGAAATCTAGAAGCGTAAATTTCATGAAGCTGGTTCAAACGGTTAGAAAGATATGAAGGTCAAAGTCGCAAATTTTGGCACTGACTGACTGACATATAGTACCAAAATCTAACCTACTTCCAGATAACCTAGAAGGATGAAATTTGGTTTCCAGCTCGGTAATTGGGTATAAGCGTAGGAAAAAAGCTAAAAATAAAAAAAGTTAAAAAATAGGGGGTCCCCATACAAAAAAAATGTACCGTTGAAACCGTTACAAGCAGATATTTGAAACTATCGCAATATATGTTATACCTGCTATATAACAGAAATATAAAAATAAATTTAAGACAAAAAATAAGCGGTGTCCCCATACAAAAACCTTGTAATACGCGCTAAGCAACCGTCCAAAACGGTGTGTTGTCGGCAGCGCGCGGTAAAACATTCCATAAAATCATCGGGTACTTTTTCCATAAGAATTTGTTTATCTCATTTACTGACTCGTTTCTCGGTGATAATATAGCTCTCGGACTAAGCCAGGCTTATACTACGGCTGATTTGCGAGGGGCCATACTGGCCATTGCGCGGAGGCGGCAGTGTTTATTTTCTTAAATTCGTAGTATTTCCTATATTCAATACGAAAGTATTGTTATCATAGCCTGATTTTGGTCAGCTTTTTATTATCGTGAGGTTTAATGTAGATATTGATAAGGGCACTAATATTGTAGAACATTTTTTGGTTATATTGTCGATAGTTTTCGCAGCGTACGCGACGTAAATAATTTTTAAGATTTTTTTTACACCTCGGTTCACATTACTGAAGTTCTAGCAAGGATCCATTATTTTTTCTAGTAATAAATATAGCGTATGTTACTTTAAAATAGTTCAGCAGTTTTTGAGTTTATTAATTACAAACATATCAAAATCCAAAAACAATGTTTTCCTCTTTATAATATTAGTATAGATAACTGACTTGTAATGGACATCTATAACTTACTCTTAATAGGATTACAATGTTTAGTTACATTATATCTCACTAATATTATTATAAATACGAGTGATAACCTACAAGTGATAGCCTAATAGTTGAAACACAGCCTCTCAATCGAGGGTCCAAGGTTCGAATCTCAGGCACGCACCAGTGATTTTTCTAAAATTATGTTCGTATTACATATTTATTATCACTGCTTTACGGTGAAGGAAGAACATCATGCGTAAACTTGCACACCAAAAAGTTCTTTAAAATAAAAGGGCTGTCAAAAGTGTGTGAAGTCTACCAATTCGCACTTGGTCAGCGCGGTGGATTATGGCTGATAACTCTCTCGTTCTGAGAGAAGAGTCGTGCCCAGCAGTGGGACAATAATGGGTTGACGATGAATATTATAAATGCGAAGGTTGGTATTATAAACGCCAAAAACAACTAATCGGATTTCGCTAAACTTTGGCACACGGATAGTTTATAATCAGAATTAACACACGATACTCATTACCGTGGTAGACATTCCCGGGCGGAGCCGCGGGATAACCTAGTCAAGAATAAACAAGCTGTAACAACATTTTAATTTTTATTACATCCTTTAATTTGTTATTATAATTGTACCTGTAGTACTTAGATTTTTATCAAGCAGCTAATGTAATTTGATATCGTCGGATCATTATGAATTTTGTTGCAATAACTAGCTAGTAGTATTATAATTTTATAGATTTCTGCTTATTTTCTTCATGTTTAACTATAATCATTTGTCCTAACTGAGCGGTGATAGCCAAATGGTTGAAACTTGGCCTCTCATTGAGGATCCGAGGTTCGAATCCCAGGCACGCACCACTGATTTTTCTAAAATGATGTGCGTATTAGAAGTTAATAATAACTGCTTTATGGTGAAGGAAAACATCGCGAGAAAACCTACACACCTGAGAGGTCTTTAAAAAAGTTTTCAAAGTTGTGTGTGAAGTCTACCAATTCGCACTTGGCCAGCGCGGTGGACGATAGGCCGAAACTCCTTCAATCTGAGAGAAGACCCGTGCCTAGCTGTGGGGCAGTAATGGGTTGACGGTACGATATTTGCCCTATTATTTAACTACTAGTTCTATTTTAATATTATTTTGTAAGTAAGTATTTAATTTTTTAAATAACTAACATCCACAGGATGTGTATTAAGCCATTATTTTTTCACTCTTGAACGTAAATTCATACTTAATATCTTAGTTACGCGACCATATTTTATGAAAGTTTATCTGCGTATATTGAAGTATTCATAGATACTAAGTCTGAAATGGCTGATCTAGAGTGCTTTTTTATCATTATTACAACATCATTGCAAATTGTGAACCGTAAAATATTTATGGGGACTATTAGGAAAAAAGGGTTTATATAAATTTGATATGATAAAATCTTTAGTGGTTTGATTGTGGAGACTACACTTCCTATTTGTGTCTTCTAACTGTTTCGTATCTTATTAGTAGTGGATCAACTAATAGTTGTACTAGTAACTTTTATAATATGTCTAAGGGTGGTGGAACTTATTGTGTTACCACCGCCATCCATATTTCTGCTTTATAACAGCAGCGTGAAGCGTGAAGCGTGTGCGCAGTCCGTGGCCGACCTTAGATAGGATTTTAATCTTGTCTGGGGTTGTACAGATTGCCAGAGCGCCAGAGTCCATCTACCATCGGATGGACTAGTATGCAGTCCTTTGCTACTTCTATAAGTGTGGCGGAGCGGTCACCATGCCGGTCTAACGCGCAGTGGGCGATCGAAGGTTTCGATCCCAGGCCAGACAGGCATCTGAATGATTAGTTCAGATTGTATAATATAAAAAAAAAAAAACTTATCTGAAGCGTTTCTATTCGGTCTCCGATGGACTAGCAAAACTGTAGCCGATTTGTGCTGAGATTTTAATAATTGTAATAATTTTTATTTAACATAAAATACAATTAAAGTTGATAAACAAATTTGTAAGTCATTTTTTCATAATGTACAAATGTCCTGTAATAGTAATCATATTTAGACTTAGTTATAGATGTCCATTACAAGTTAGTTATCTATACTAAAATTATAAAGAGGAAAACTTTGTATTTTTGGATTTTTGTATGTTTGTAATTAATAAACTCAAAAACTACTGAACCAATTTTAAAAATTTTTCACCATTTTACATTATGTCAAAGTAACATAGCCTATATTTATTACTAGAAAAAATAAGGGATCCTTGCTAAAACTTCAGTAATGTGAACCAAGGTGTAAAAAAAATTCTTAAAAAATATTTTCGTCGCGTACGCTGCGAAAACTATAGACGCGAGAACAAAAAAATGTTCTACAATATTAGAGCGCATATCAATATCTACATAAAACCTCGCGCTACTATATGTCCAACTATTGTAGTTATGTCAGTACAGACACTTTATACTTTTTAAAAGTTAATAAAAAGCTGACCAAAATTAGGCTATAATAACAATACTTATCCAAATAAATTATTTCATAAACAAAACTGTTTCAATACCTATAGATAACTTTTTGAAATACTGAAATCGGACATTCCATTCAGAAGATATTACGAATTTAAGAAAATAAACACTGCCGCCGCCGCGCAGTCGCCAGTATGGCCCCTCGCAAATTAGCCGAAGCGTAGGCCTGGCTTAGTTCTAGAGCTATATTATCACCGAAAAACTAGTCAGTAAATGTGATAAACCAAATTCTTATGGAAAAGTACCCGATGATTTTTTATGTTACAAATCGAATGACAGCGTGTGTTATGTCGAAGATAGTACGCCGCACTACCCACAAGAATTTTTAAATTGAAAGTTGGTACTCCCATTATACTACTGAGAAATTGAAGCTCTCCTAATATGTGTAATAGCATAATCCTTTTGGTATAGGATTGGACCATGTGACAACGTGATTGTAGCAACAATCATCACCGGCCCCATTTGCCCTTACAATAAATGAATCCCAGGGACAAATTTTCTCGATGATTGGCCTAAGAAAAAAGTGCTTATCTCGTGGGCATATGACCTTTTATACGTCGTCCTTTCCAGAGTAGGATCACATGAAAATCAATATGTTTTTGTGTCACCTACAATAACATAGTCCACTGTTAACATAGTCTACAGTTATGCATTTTCATAAATAAAGCATACGTAAAATGTAACTAAAACAATGTAAAAAATAACTAAATAGTAAAACAATTCCAGTCATGGACGTTTTAAGTAGCATATGTTAAGAAATATATACTATATACTCTTTTATAAATATAATATTTTCTAAATCTACAAAATTTAATTTAATTACTAAAGCAATAAAGGGAAAAAAAACTGTCCAGGTGCCAGTCTTACTCGCGCACGAAGAGTTCCACCATTATTTGTTTATGTATTTATCTACACGTGCAGCTGTAAAGCCGGGAAGTAAAAACACGAGAGACTGCAGTGCCTACATTAGTTTGCTTTTTTACGTTCTCAAATTTGGAATTTTGCAAAGTAAAGACATATTTGGCTCAGTGTGCATTCACAAATTTTAGCTGCTTATTAGTTGATTTAAAAAAATATTTCGTTAAAACTGGTGAATATGTTAACATACTGTTCTAAGTAAATCAACGGCATTTGTAAAATTTCAGAAATGCTAGGACCAAAGTTTTTGTAATATAGAAAATAAT
>MOOZ01000064.1:439290-450569 GCA_002930495.1 Cecropterus lyciades | reverse complement strand
GGATTTTCTCCTGTGTCGTGGGTGCCATGGACACACAAAGACGAATACACAAACACCCAGACCCAGAACAGAAACCTAAACTCATCATTCAGATTTCTGTCTGCCCGGGGATCGAACCCGGGACCCACTGCGTGTCAGACCGGTATGGTGACCGCTCTGCCACGCGGGTCGTCAAATTACGTTTGGTTAATTACATTAAGCACTTACTCTTCTTTCTTTTCAATTTAATACATGTATTTAATTGAATATGTTTATATTCAATTAAATACAGGTATATACCTATATAGCTATCCTTTTTGTAATGTGAATGCAATATCAAATCAATCAATTATTCTTATTGATTTTATGTCCTGCATTTCAAAGTAGTCTTTTGGACTGGAAAAAATATTCAATGAAATGTATGACGCTATTCCCTACACTTATTTCATGCAATAATAACTACTATGCATTCCATAAAGTTAATAATAGCGATTAAATTTTTCCTCAGCGATACATAATGTTTAAATCTTCAATTTTGCGATTGGAGTAAGCCCAGTTTACTTTATGCCTAATTTTACGAAATGCTTGATGCAAATTTTATAACGATAGAATAAAAATCACTAAAAGCTACTCGCCAAAGCTGAGACAGGTCTTTTACGACTTGAGTACATTTTCGTAGCTTCAAACGTTCCGGTAACATGAAACTCAGTTCCATTAAGACTTGTGCGGTCGCTTTTCACTTTAAACATTTAATTACTTTTTACTTTTTGTTCACATTAAAATCTGCTTTATAGTCTTATTATCAGATTAAATAGCAGTAAAGGCTTTATCAAGTTTTGTTTATACTTCTTTTACATTACATTGTAATAGTACAGGTTCATTGAAGTTACTTTAGAAATTATGTTGCTCAATAATTAAAATAAACATAGACTTATTTAATGTCTGTTAAATTTCTTGTAAAATATATATAAGTATTTTAAAAGAGCAAACGTTGTTCTGCAACAAAAATCTAAGGTAATCTCGACACTACCGCTACTTACTGGGTCCAAAAGAATCCTACTACACTACTCATGTCGCCTACGAACCGAAACAAAACTGAAAAAAATCTTGGTAAAAATCGACTATAATTCAACACAAGTCTAATTAGGTAGTTATATATAGATACAAAGATCTACTAGAAAAATCGGAAAGTGTCTTTTAAGAGTGAGTTTTATTTCTTTTTTTTATAATATTGAAGTAGCAAACGAGCATGCAGTCCACCTGATGGTAACCATTTACTATCTACTGCAGTAGCCATCTACTGCCGCCCTTAGACATGTGTAATCAAACCCAGATAACGTTGTTACTCCTGAGGACTAAGTTGGAACGCCTCGGATAGGTATGTCTCCAAACCAAAACACAGCAACGCTTACTCTTGATATTAGACAGAAATAGGTGTGGCGGTGGTGCTTCCAGAGTTCAAAGTGTTCTACCACCCTCAAAATTCTTTATTAGAGTGAGCTTGAGTCATGACGTCTAGACAATCTTTTAATGCGTACAACAATTACATCTTGCAACACCTTCTTATCATTTGTAAGCATTTAACTTATCAAATCCATTGTGTTAAGACCATTTACTGAGAATTGCGTTCATTTTGCCAGCGTCATTAGTCGGCGTTAATTTTTAGTTAAGACTTTATTAGGATCGCCATAAAAAGTTTACAAGTAGCGATCATCAAATTGGGGTTAGTGCGAGTTTCATTAAAGCGTTGAATTTATATCTGGGGCAGGGTTGCTAGATTAATTGCTTAATTTAAATATTAACTAAGTTTGCAATTATGGTCAGACTAATATTTTATCAAAAGCTTTTTATCAACTATTTGTTCACTTAAATCTAAAATTTAACCATCGGTTCGTTATCAAAAGAAGAAATATTCTGAAAAATTACGAATATATTTTAAAGCATAAGTACTCAAAAACGATTTTTAAATTAATACATAAAAGATGAATTCCATTAATAGAATTACAATTGTCTTCAGTTGTGGACAGCTTTATGTAAGGCTTTTCTGTTCATGATGTCTTGGTAGATAAATTATTGTAAATGTATTCAGTAACTTTGCCTAAAAAAATATGTTCCAGTTTAAATTTTCTATCTAAAATCTCAAAGTTACGTAAAAATACGCGTACTAAGAATAGGTGACGTAATTGTTACAACCTATTTTTCATTTATTTCCACTTTGTTTGGTGTAACATATTACACACCAATTCCTAAGTAATTATTGTAATTAACGACACTAGTGTTACAATATTAAATGTAGTCAACCCTAATTTGTTTACAAACCAGTAGAGTACGAAGACATCTTTATTTCGACGTATCGTCATTTATCATCGTTCTCATTCTTTGAAATTTGTTCAGCACGTGGACTAAATTCGACGCCCACCAATTATGTGTTCAAACTTTACTTGCCCATTGTATTAAAGTGCTATTAAGTCAGTGGCGCCTACGTATCAGATATTAAGCAACCTAGTGAAGTTTTTTGTACTTTTGAAGGTGACCAGGGAGATAGTTATCTACACCTATTTCTAGCGTGAAGCAAATCTTGCATATCAGTGGACGGGTGTGGTTGTCGGCATACTTCCATACAAGACGATCATCTTTGGGGGTAGCGACGCAACTGTGTTTGACTTCAGATAAAACTCATATTCTATGTGAAGTTGATTACAATTAAGGACTATAATTAATTATGCTGGTTTGCTATTTTAATCTTATAAAAACGGGAGGTTAATCTGTCATTCTTGTCAATAACTATGGCTGTAAGTTCTACAGCGCTACATTTTCTTTTATTAAGGGATTGATTCACAAGTTAATATTTTTACACTTTGTTTCTTGTTTCTCTGTGAATTATTGTCTGTAGGTTTGTTAAAGCTTCATAGGTTATTTAGTTATGTATAGATGTGATATGGATAGCATAAATACAAGATACCAGTATTAAGTTTTTTAATTAAGGGATTACAAAATATTTTCGCACGGTGAGGGGATCGTGCTATTAAAAAGATTGACAAACACTGCTCTATTGCTTCTTCTACAATAACAATTTGAGAGCTTACACAGAAAAACACACTTTTCCAACTAACTCTCCACAGAGTTTGACATATTTATAAGAGCCATGAATTATACAACATCTAAGGTATGTGCATCCATATTTTACTCTAACATTTCCAGTCCTTTTTCGATATCTAAAAATAGATTACAATATGGTCCGCGCGTGACAACACTTACTGTTGTCCACTATCGTCATAGCCATAGATTTATGACATAGAGGTCCCAGAGCCACATTAATCTCGGATGGTGTGTATTTAATAGACCCGTAACTCTACATGTGGTGAACTTGACACTACACAGTAACTGATTTTATTACGAGATAAGTTAAAAATGAATGAACTGTTTAGATTAGCCGCATCGTTCGTGTATTTTTTTATTTACAAGGTCTATATTATGTTTATATATTTTTTGTCTTTAAGATGGATCTCAGGTTTATGTACTTCATGTACTCGTTGTTCTGTCACAATAATATTTAATGATTAAGTGGGTGTGAAAATGTATATGTTCAAATGAATAGATACCCCATTAGTAGAAACAGATGAAATTAGAAAGATTTAAAAGTTTGATCATAACATTTATGAAGTACGTATCTGAAATTAATTTTTGTTTGTTTTACTTGTGAAGAAAGATTCATAGAGACTTAAAGATATAGTAGTTCGGGGTGGTAGGCCGAGTATGTTTCCACCAGGGAAGTACCACTGTCATACTTATTTCTATCGTGCAGCAGTTCTTACGTTTCATATTAGACGACCATCTTAGTCCACGGCAGTAGCAACACGTTTGTTTGAGTTCAAAAATAACGATTATTCTATACAGAGTTGCTTGCAAATATCCATGGGTGGCAGTGACCACTTACAATCGAATGGACTGCATGTTCGTTTGTTGCTTCAATCTTATATTTTTTTATATATATAGTATATTTATATATTTAGTATGGGAGTAACAATTCGAGCATGCAATCCACCTGATGGTAAGTGGCTACTGCCGTCCATGGACATCTGTAATCAACCCCAGATAAAATCAAAGTCTCACCTAAAGTTACCCACAGATGCGTTGCTACCCCTGAGGACCAAGATGGAATGCCTCGGAAAAGTATGTCTCCCTTACCACACCCTTCAGATCAGAACACAACATCGCATAACACTGCTATTATTAGTTATTAGGCAGAAAGGTGGTGCTTCCGGAGTCGAACCACAAAGAGTTCTACCACCTTTAAAATAATTATAATTGACGACGATGGTAGGAATTTTTGCCGTTGAAGTTAGTTAACACTTAAATATCTCCTTTCATTCATGATTAATCTTTCAAGGACTAATCTAGAATACTGGATATAGGTACTCATAGGTCAACGATGTCAATCAGACCAGTCTGGTGTCCTTTGTACCCAACGACTTTCCACTGTCTCCTGTAAGTCGAAGACTTAACAAAGTTTATTTGGCACCTATATCTTCTTGTTTAAAGAAATGTGTAGACAGTTCTCATAGTCAAAACTCGATAAAAATACGAGAAAGTATTTTAACCGGAACAAAAATTTATTCCACCATAAATCTCTCACAATGATTCGGCGTTAAATTTTATGACAAAGTGAATTGTGGGAAGAAATATTGTGATGAAAGTAATTGAAATATTTAGTGGCGGCACGTGACCAAATTAGGGATAGAGGCACTATTTTTAAATGATAAACGACCGACAGTACTTAGAGATGTGACAAATTTATTGTAATTTAAAAGCCGTCTATTATATTAAATTAAAATTTGATAGTAAGTCGAATGAAATTAATTGGTTTTTATTTGATAGGAAATTAACATTTTTATTTTTGTGATTTGAATGTAAGATTTTATAGGAATACTAGTAAAGCTACTAATAAAAACTGACCAAGTGTGAGTTGGACTGTTGCAAACAGGGTTTCGTACCATTATCTATAAAAAAGGCAAAAAAAAAACGTTTGTTGTATGCGACGTATTAATAGTCAAGTAGTATTAATAAGAAAATAATATCAGCTTGCGACCTTGCATATATGTTCATACATATATATATGCACGGGTCAGAAAAATGGTAATAAAACCGGCCAAGTGCGACGCGGACTCGTGCAGGGTTCTGTTCCAACATTATCTATGTTGTTGTCTTGTTTCATGTACATGAGCCCCCTTAAATATTTATTTTATTTTGTTTTTAACGGACTGCGTCAGAAGGAAGGTAATGTTTTTAGTATTTGTTGTTATAGCGACAACAGAAATACATCATCTGGAAAGTATCAGCTGTCTAGCTATTACGGTGTATGAGTTACAGCCTGGAGACAGATAGACGGATAGAGTTATACTTGTAGGACCCCACTTTTAGCCTTTGGATACGGAACTCTAAAAATGACAGTTTATAAAATATAATTTAAAATTTTAATAAGAACGAAAATGTCATTTTTTTGAAAGTAAATTATTGTGTTGTATTTAAAATCAGGATAGACTGAACAAATATGCCTTTTTTTTTGTAACGAGGGGGAAACCTTCAAAAGGTACCCGACTCCGTGGGAGCAACGCCGGGTTATGTGGGATTTTTACAGCACTAAAACCCCCCCATTGGCCGTCCTCAGCGCTGCGTGGGGGACTCCGGGATCTCCAACGGAACGCAACCGGAGTCCTCCGAGCGCGATGCCCCTTACGGGCTCTTCCCGGTGAGCATTTGCAGTCACCGTGCCTTCATATGTTACGACGGTATGCGACCACACGTGCCGCCGTCCTTCCCGAGGTCGCTTGGCTGAACGGCTCAAGCTCCCTCTCTTGCCGCCCGCAACCCCAGAAGCCCCCTTTTAGTCGCCTCTTACGACAGGTAGGGGATACCGTAGCCCTATTCTAGTCCCGGAACTATAGGGACAGAACAAATGTGCCTACTACATTTTAAAAGGATGACGTGTATTCCAAAATAAAACCAAAAAAATAATCATCATAGCAAGGTTAACTGAAGATATTTGCCAGACTAACAAAGTAATTAAGAAATTATACACGGTTCGTAAGTCCATCTGTTAAGATTAAATCCGGTATAGCTATGACAATATCTAAGTCCGTTTATAAATCAGAAGATTGTGGTCAGGCTGGGAATTTTGCCGTAAATTGTAACAAATCGTCACATAATGGCATCTAATTCCTAGTCTACATGAAGCCATATCTTACTGAAATCTCCACACCGTCCTCGATCTCACTAAATAATACTCCAATCTCGTTGAAATTTCGTGACTGTGGTGTTTACACCAATCTGCGACGTGAATATATCGCTATTGTAATTTTCCTCGACAAGATAATATTGTAGTCTGAAATGGGTGAAGGGACTCAATTTGTCTATTTCTGTCCTTTCAACTTATCGTTAAATTAAGCTTAACTACGTTATTACTTGAATATCTTGCGTTTATTGTTATTTCAATTGTGATTATTGTTACTGCGATATCTTGTCGTTAATTATAAGTATCTTGGGCTTGTACAATGATGATTTGCGTATAAATATCATTTATTATTATTATATTGTTAGCGTTAACGTTATTATAAATTAATTCAGGTTTAATTCTATTTTCATGCGAGACTTTGTTGTATAGCTTACACGATTTCTACTTAATAAAATGGGGGATTCATGCAAATTTGTTGTATTTGACAAATATTTGTGTTATATAATCGACCATTATATTGAGCGAATAGCTAATCGAAAACGCCTCATAATTTAGGTAAATAAGTACGCCATCCTTCAAACCATCGCCAGAAACACAGTCATAAAACTTGACTTCATATTGTGATATTCTAAAAAATAATTTTATCAATTTGCAAAATACATTATCTGTTGTTACTTGACCTAGTTGTTCCATATATTGTTTTAACATTTCATTGTATTTTTTCGGGTCATCGGTCATCAGACGGTGCAATGACAAATGCATAACATTATACTCATTCCGATTTATGTGATTTCACATTCGAATGTCCGGTTATCATCAATCCAAACATATCATGACGTGGCAATTTTTTATGCAGTTGAAATCTTTTGTGTAAGATTTCATCATAATGTTCATTTTGACGGTTACAAATGTATTAGGACGTGTTTCTATTACTATATCTGAATAGATTACATTTTAAAATACCTATTTACATACATATATTTTTCAACGTAGACTTCTATAAACATTTTCTATAACTTTGTATTTATTAAATGTGTATTTTGTAGTTGTGTCCTACTATCTTCGCCTCCTTTCAGAAAAAGACGAGTTCAACATTAAGCCGTCATCTCATGATAGAATAAACAATCTTAAAGAGGATTCATTTTTGAACCAAAACATATTTTGAAATCTTAACGGAACCGATTCCCTAATATCCTTACTTATTTAAACACATTATTATAATTTGTTAGTATGTGAAATTTATTTCGATGGTATTGGAAACATTATAGAAACTAAAAACCTTACGGCTTGGAGTTACATCTTTTTATTATGAAATTCAATTAACAGTGTTTGGATCATTTTTAGCCATTTCCAGAAACGTGTTACTACTAAGTAACGTAAATTTGTGTGTGTGTGTTTTTTAATGAGAATCCTTTTCAAAGTAATATGATAGATTGATAGTTCTCTGAAAATGTAAAATTGTAATAAATTACACAATTTAAGGTATAATAAACTTATTACGTAAAACAAGTGCATTGTTGTCTTCATTACACAGCTCGGACCAATATGGTTTAGTTACTGTTACCTTGCCCTACGAAGATTAAACAAATCGCTTCATTTAGATTGAACTGTGCGATAAAGCGTTGTAAAGCGTATTACACACTGTTGTGTGTGGTGCGACGAGGGTGACATCTATGGGTGGCTTTATTTAAGTGGAGTATAAATTGGGAAGAACAGTTACATTCATATAATTTTTCCATACACTATTAAATGTATATATTAGTAAATCTTAATCGTTTTGAAGAGGGATCGTTGATCAGCTGTAGAGACAGAAATTTTAACATTAAATATTTTAGGCGTTTCCAAAGGCTAAGCCGCCACTGTGTGTTCCCTGTATACATTTATCTCAGGGTTCTATTTCTTGAATCGCAAGTGAAGGGCTTTCCGTCATGGGCTTACATAGCTCCAAGTTTTCAAGGTGGTAGAGCTCTTTGTGGTTCGACTCCGGAAGTACCACCGCCACACCTATTTCTGCCTAATAACAGCAGTGTTATGCGCTATTGTGTTCTGGCCTGAAGGGTGTGGTAAGGGTGACATACTTTTCCGAGGCATTCCATCTTAGTCCTCAGGGGTAGCAACGTATCTGTGGCCAACCTTAGATGACACTTCGATCTTACCTAGGGTTGATTACAGATGTCCATGGGCAGTATTATATAAAAAAAAAGTCAGATTCCTGAAATTGTGCGAGTGGGCGTTGGACTCGCAGTTAACCGATTATTTGAATAGTTTTTCGATTAGTGCATAATCCACTTTAGTTCGTTGAATGCCGGTTAAAAGTTTGGCGAGCGGCCATCAGATGTTTTATGATGTAAGGAATATTCAAAGAATGTTACTTTGAACCCGTTCAGTAGTGCATTCAAAATATTTATGAGCACACAATCGATTTAAGATGCGCATTCAAATAATGCTTTTAATGAAATAGATCGATCTTTGAGGAATTGACATGGTGCCTTGAATTTTAGATAAATATCTTTGAGTGATTAATTAATGATATGATTATTTTCTTATTTGAAACTACAGTTATTTATTTGTTACACGTTTAAAGAGTATAAAAATGGTAGAAAATATCACTAAAATTATGATAGAAATAATAAAAGTCATGTGATCTACATGACTACCATTCATTCTAGTAAGGAATTCATTCATGTAAAAATCTGGTTAATTTGAATGGACGGAGAAGGAAGACACCGTTTCAGTATGTAATTGAACTTTTAAGTAGCGTTCATTGTTCTGGAGGAATTCAAACCATATGTGCGATTAAACAATAAGAGTTACGGTTACACCTTGAATTGACACAAATAATTTGTTATTATAAAATTTTGGAACTTGATATTGATATACTTACAAAATATGTTTTGTTTTAAGTGAAACTTCATAGATTTAGATTCGATAATTGATATGTGGACCTAAATTGAGAATCAAAATGTTAACTTATCTAGGTCATTATTGTCCCATTACTGGGCGGGTCTTCTCTCAGAATGAGAGAGTTTGAGGCTCTAGTCCACCGTGATAGCCACGTGAGAATGGTTGACAGGAGGATACTCAATTTAAAAAATGTATAAAAGTATTTTTTCTATTTTTCCCTTATCATCGCAGCCTAAACTAATAAAGCCAGAACAAAAAAACATGGATATAAATTTCATTTTATGCCGTAGACACTCACTAAGAAAGGAGTCTTTGATATTTCACTTCCAAGAGGGTTCGATTTGTAATAGAGTCTATGCGTACGAAGTCGCGGGCAACAGTCACGGCTAGTTCTTTATAGGTATGCTTCAGGCATACCTATAATGTTGCCTTAAAAATTATGTAAATCTGTCGCCTAGCGTCTAATACTTCGCTAAGCTGTACTGAGCTGGAAAACTATAAAGATATCAATGGAGATTCTATGCGGACTAGTTTAAATTATAGGTTGAGATCAAAGCGACTAGTTAACCTAGCCAGTAAACTATTTTATTCCGTTTTTATTGGCTTCCATATTTTCAGTATTGTTATTAGTAAGCCAACTGTAAAATTTTAGGTACTTTAAAAAATTTCGTATATCCATACAATTTTACACTTTAGCTGGATTAGTAGTTATATTATTATGTTTAGTGTCAGAACCAACAACTTTGTTAAATTTTTTTGAAAACTTGGTTTATAAATGAACAGCTGATATTAAAAGCTAAAGAGTTATAAAAAGCCATAATAAGAGAAACTTAAAGGCAATAATTAAAAAAAATCATACTTGAGAACATAAGAAGTGACTTGTTTAAAATTTGACCTATTAATATATTAAGTCAATAATTTGTAGTGAATTTGATTTTAAATACGATAAATGTACAAGCAATTCACCAGGTGGAACTAGTGTAGCTTGACTGGGATGGTAGCACCGCCGCTCCTATTTCTAGCCTGAAGCAGTTCTTGTGTTTCGGTGGAAGGAGTGGTTGCCATGAAGGCGACCATCTTTGTCCTCGGAAGTAACAACGCATCTGTTGTCGACTTCGGAACTCCTGTTTTATATGAAGTTTCTTATAGATGTCCATGGGCGGCAGTAAGCACTTATTATCACGTGAACTACTAACTAACTAACTAACTCATTGCTCGTTTAGTACTTACGTCAAATAATAAAAAAGAAGGATTCGTGCAAATTTGTGAATTGTCCACGTATTTCATATGAATATATTTTAATATACACTACAGATGTTTTAAATATTAAGATTATTTAAATAAGCGATACTTTTGATTAAGCCGCCACTATGTGTTCCCTGTATACATTTATCTCAGGGTTCTATTTCTTGAATCGCAAGTGAAGGGCTTTCCGTCATGGGCTTACATAGCCCCAAGTTTTCAAGGTGGTAGAACTCTTTGAGGTTCGTTTCCGGAAGCACCACCGCCACACCTATTTCTGTCTAATAACAGCAGAATTATGCGCTGTAGTTTTGATCAGAAGAATGTGGTAAGGGAAACATACTTTTCCGACATCTTAGTCCTCAGGGGTAGCAACGCATATGTGGCTAACCTGAGGCGACACTCAGATCTTATCTAGGGTTGATTACAGATGTCCATGAGCAGCAGTAGCTACTTACGATCAGATGGGCTGCATACTTCCATACTATAAAAAAGGAACTTTGTTGAGAGAAAAAGGTGAACGTTACCAGTCAATCAGTGCATTGCAATACACAAGCATATGGTTAATAAAGCTATCAATGCGGATTCAATGCATACCAGTTTAATTCATAACGCGAGATCAAAGCGGCTGTACTCATATCACATCACACACGATTTACTGCCAATAACTATTCAACTGTAGGGATGTAATTATACAGTAGTGCTAGTAAGAGTCTATTAGGTTTCCTCAAAACATCCATTGCGTATGTTTTTGTCCATACATTGCAAAGTAGATTGCACGTTGATCGTTTTCAATCATACCAATGTACTTTAAAATGATTGACAAAAACGTAAACAATTTTTATTTTGAGGAAACTTTATCATCATCAACTTATTATTATCCCACTGCTACGGGTCTTTCTCAGAATGAGAGAGTTTTAGT
>MOOZ01000064.1:414877-429049 GCA_002930495.1 Cecropterus lyciades | reverse complement strand
TCAAACAAATAAACAAACAAACAAACTCTTCAGCTTTATAATATTAGTATAGATATATAAATGAAATATGTAAAATAAACATATATGTAAAACCTATGTACTTCAACCGGGGAGGTACCACCGTCACCCTTATTAGAAACATGAAACAATTTTTGCATTTTGATAAAAAGGTGTGGTTGGCTCACAAAAATACATCTCAGGCGACCATTTTAGGACTCATAGAGATCATGGTAGAGTCGCTTATAGATGTTCATGGACAACAGTGACTTATCATTATTTACCAAAAAAACCTAAATTGTAATGTCTTTAAAGAGTGTTCAAATTTTAACCGCTTAAAAGGTAAAATGAGTTCTCGCTAAATCGTCCTCATCGCTTTAGATAGCGCCTACAGTCATATATAGCTTGGGCGCCACATGTTATAAATAGAAATTGTCACTTTTCACCATCTGACTTCGCAATGGAGTTGAGCACCGTATCAGCATCACACATCAGGACTACACAATGCCAGATGTGATCAAGTGTGGCTCCCATCCACCCGTTACGGTCATGTTCAACTGTGCCCAGTGTAAACGGGTATAAGTTTGATTTTTGCCGAATTGACTTTCTATACCAAAATTGTTAGAAAAACGGAGAATTAATGATAGACCTTGAATTAGTATTTAAAGATTTAGCAAAACGGATATCTATCATTAGATCTCATTTTAGAAAAACCTTTAGAATGACGTGGATCTATCGATATATGTTGTTTTGGAAAATCGGGGATCTATCGATAGACTTCCGGTTCCTAACAATTATGGCATAGGAAAGGAATTTGGCGAAAATATGACTTACACTAGTTTTCACTAGGAGCACAGTATTGTGTTCGGCACGTCGTCAATGGCGACTAGCCGACGCCCCATAAAACACTCTGTGGTGCCTAATTGGAGTTATGACTGCTTCGGCGTTTGTTATTTATGTTGACAACATTAACCCGTGACCCCTGTAACAGATTTCTGCGAATACTATCGTGGCATCAATACGGTATTGAAAAGACGCATTTAGCTTAATGTTACACAATACTAGAAATCAGTGTTGTTATGGAGCTCCGTAACCGTAACCGAATCTTTCGGATACCCGAAATAATTTATCCGTAATCGTATCCGATGTAAAAGTTTCGTTTATTTTCTGTTTGTTTCGAGATATGTTCTTTAGTTTTAGTAAATAACACTTAAAATTGATTAGGTAATAATAACTGATATGACTGATTGTAACGGCAAATGATACTAATAAAACTATATCCATTGCGCATATGGTAACCAAAACTATACGAAACTAACGGATAATCCGAAATCTATACTAATATTATAAAGCTGAAGAGTTTGTTTGTTTGCTTGTTTGTTTGTTTGAACGCGCTAATCTAAGGAACTACTGGTCCGATTTGAAAAATTCTTTCGGTGTTAGATAGTCCATTTATCGAGGAAAGCTATAGGCTATATATCATCGTCGAAACTTACGCGGGTGAATCCGCGGGGCGCAGCTAGTAATTATATATCCATAACCGAAACCCGTACAATATTATTCCTATATCCGTATCCTGATCCGAAATTACATATCCGTAACATCTCTGCTAGAAATGTTAGGAATGATATGTCCAATAGATGGTTGCACCTTTGGGTCGTTTAAGCTTAGTCAGCAAAATATTCACAAGAAAGTATATAAATTTGTGATAAAAAATGCCGTCAGGTAGAAAATATTTAAGAACACACATTCCTCAATTTGCACATATAGGTGCACATACACAAAAGAAGTGTTAATTGTGTTAAAGGATCTGTAATGGCAACAATTTATCAAACAATATTTCAAACTATTTAAATCCATTTATCTGACTTGATTCCTACTTCGTATTTTATATCATACAGACCTATTCATACTGGTAGGATAAAAATGTTTATTCAAATAACCCGATATGCCGTACCCCGTACAGTATATGTTCCGCTCCTCATAATAATTTATAATGCAGGTGGTTGGACGGGACACAGTGCTGGCACTCGCGGGGTCGCGCGAGCTCCGCTGCGGTCGCCGGCTCGTGTCCGGTTTGTTTGCGCGTCCGAGATTGCCTCTAGGCTATTCGTATGTGACAACGGTGCCTCGTGGCGCCTGTCGCCTCAACGTATCCGAGATCGTTTCCAGCGATAACTACATCGGTGAGTACTCTAGCGATACGATAGCAGAAAACGATGACCGGTCGTGTTTATGACAGAGAAAAAGATCCAAGACTATTTGCAATGACAAATCTAGATAGTGCAGACGTATCTGTGATAAAGCTCACTGAGTGCATGCCGTTTACGAACGAGATGAAAGATGTAAGATTATGAATGACAAAGTGAGATTGTTAAAAGATATTGAAGTTATTGAGCACTTAAGTGAATCAATCTTTTTTGTGAAGTTAAATGTGTAAGTAGAAATATGTATCAAATAAAAATTATGGTTATATATTTGTCTTTAAAAAGAATGAAAAAGTTAAAAACATCGTTAAGATGAAATAAAAAAAACAAGAGAGTAGAACATTCTAAACAATAATTTATTTACTAAGTTGCGACTTCATATACTGATCACTATTAATACACCAGCCTTTAATAGTGCGATAAGGTTATTGCATTTGCTAAGTGCAAAAACCAAACACTTACATATGAGTCTGTTGCTGACATGAAACCATGAATATGTTATCACTGAATATGTTGCCCATGTGTTAGTAACACGCGAGCAACATATTCAGTGGCATTTTATTATTTTTATATTATTATTTATTTATTGATTCAGAAAAAGCTACTTCGATTACGATGGCTCCATTACGCATTTTGATATCAAGGAAATATTTAAAACATCCGTTGTTATTTTTATAGCACTTACGATTTCGAATTACTCATCTAATGCATCGTGCAGAGTTCTTTAAAGCATTATCTTTGCCATTGAGCGATGGTTCCAATCATGGACAATGGCTTGCCATTTTACTAGACCTCATTCATTAATTCACGGTACTGAATGGTCCTTTGATGTAGGCAAATGGGCCGCAAACATGAGGATGGTCATCTACTTATCAATCAGTATTGTTGATAGGATTGATCGTAAATCATTTGCGTCCCCGACAATGGCGACGCCCACGTTCTTTTGGACAAATATGAATAGATAAGTTCACCTTGCCTTTCTCATGCAAATCAATTTTGGGCAGTTACTGCATTGATACTATGTTTCGACCAATTTGAGTTATTATTTACAGTGACTCTTTTGTGATGCAAATGTTTGCTGCTATTAACCTTGATCCATCAATTACCCTACAATGTAAAGTGTCAATATATCATCTTAAGCTTTAAGTTGGCCATCTGTCGTTTGATATTGCATGCGTTAAACATGTAATTTAATCTCAAATTGCTTTTTATTCAGCCTTGAAGATATCAAATGGATCATACATCATGAATGGAGAATTTGCTGTTAGTGCACCAGGGACTTATGAAGCTGGAGGGGCACGGTTTGTGTATACACGAGCAGCTGGGCTAGACTCTGTGTTTACTTTGGGACCAATCCATCATTCCATTGACATAATGGTATGATATTATTTCAAACAATTTAACTTTATACAATATTGATAGATAGTTTCAATATACGTGAAAATTGCTTTTAGATACTTTACACACAGCCGAATCCAAGCATAAAATATGAGTACTTCACCGAATCGTTACCAGGAGAAATTGACACTGAGACAGTAACAAAGTCGAATTTAGCAGATATATCTACTGTACCCACCAAACATATAAGAAGACATCATGGTTTTGATCCGCATCCTAGATTGAGCCCTAATATTCCAAGGCATCCTGATCTTGTAGGACTGTCAAGAGAGCTTAGTAGTTCTGAAAACAGTGTTGAAGAAAATGTAGTTGGCAACAGAAAGTTTGTTTGGAAAATATTAACATATACTCAATGTACACGAACGTGTGGTGGCGGTATTCAGGTAAGAAAAATAAAGTCACTTTGTAATTATTTTTGAAAGACATGTCAATCAAAAGTGATTATTTTAGGTAGGCAAATATCGCTGTGTGGAGACAAGTGTAAATGGTCCCGATAGAGAAATATCACCAGTACATTGCTCGGGCTCAGCTCCTGCTGGACGAAGACGACGTTGTGGTGGTACTCCGTGTGCACCAAGATGGAGAGCAGCTGCCTGGTCTACATGTCCAAAATGTGGGCCAGCTTCAAGAAGCAGAATCGTTGGGTGTGTCCAAGATCATTCTAGAGGAATAATAAAGGTATGATCAAACTGTAAAAAAAAAAAATATCTAAACATTAAAAAAGAATAAAGAAATATAATAGAATAATTAAAGTATAGAACTAAAAAGAATCCTATTTTGTTGCTGTAGATTAGTGATCAGAAGTGCCCAGATCCAAAGCCACCAACGACAGAATCATGCAATATACCTGATTGTCCCACAAATTCAGGAGAAGTGAGGCAGGTAGAATCAAAACGTCATCGACCCAGGGACCGCACAGATACATTCCGAGAAGGACCAGTTTATACAATATCAGTCAACAGCTCGGATTATGATATTGGTCCAGAGTACAGTTTTAGCGCAGCTGCCGGGTTTCTTTACACGGACTGGTCTGAGGTAAGTTTTATAAATACTATTCATTTGCATTCAAAAAGAAAAAAAAATTACATACTTCGCAGAATTCTAGTGTACTTTAAATATAAAATTAAAATACTTTTTTAGATTCCAAATTTTGTATAACCGGATTTGTAATATGTAACGGGTACTAACGATATGCGGTTTTTTAAATTTCTTAATTGCCGATATTTTGAATCATTTGCATGGAAACTGCAGTTTTGCTGTGACGCCCATGCAGCTGGGTTGATATAAATGCAATAAAGAAAACCGCATATCGTCGCTTAAGTTCTATCACCGCGTAAGTCATTCTTGGCAATTTTTTTGGAGAGACAAAAACCGATTAGTTTTACATAGACGCAACTAAAGTTGAATTTTGTACTTTTAATTTTCCATAATTTAAAGGTATTTTTGTGTCGTACCTTGATTCTGTTTGGACAAAACGTCGCGTATTTGGATTACAATGACGATGGTTTTCAAAATGTCATTACTGCCAAAAAATGACTTACGTGGTGCTAGAACTTAAGCGACGATATAATGAGTACCCGTACGTGTTAAAACAGCTCAATTTAGCGATAATGTTAATCTCAAATAATTTATTGGTAATTATAAAATCAGCCAATATAAATGTGTAATTTACATTAACATTTCTGATAATGTGTACAGTAACGTAGTTCACAGTTCTAATAGATCTGGTTGTCAAGTTAATTAAGCTCGTAGGTTATAAGTGTTTCGCTTGGGAATTTAATTTGCATTTAATATTTATATTACTGCATCTAAACAGAATTTACGAGATGCGAGTGAAAGATATTTCCTCAATTAATAGCATTGTGTCGTGTGATGTTTTATTAATGTTCATTGAAATAATACTCAATAAATCTTATTTATGGAAAATGCGGTAGGTGACGTATAAAGGAAATTATACAAATCAGGTAGTTTTGAAAATTCTTTAGCGTTATTGATTATGCAATCAATTCGTTTGAATAAATACCGTCAACCCATCATTGTCCCACTGCTGGGCACGCGTCTTCTCTCAGAATGAGAGAGTTTCAAGACATAGCCCACCGCGCCGGTCAAGTGCGAATTGGTAGACTTCGCACACCTTTGAGAACTTTTTTTTTTTAAAGAACTCTCAGGTGTGTAGGTTTCCTCACGATGTTTTCCGTAAAGCAGTGATAACTAATACGCACATAATTTTAGAAAAATCAGTGGTGCGTGCCTGGGATTCGAACCTCGAACCCTCGATTGAGAGGCTGAGTTTCAACCATTCGGCTATCACTGCTCCGTTTGAATAAATATTTCTGCTAATTTTGTTGGGTTAAAGATATTCTCTTCTAGCTATATATTTGTTTAATGTAACCATTTGTATGTTGAGCGGTTCTATTGAAATGTTTCTTAAACATATTAAAATATTTTTGCAATTAAATGTATAACATCTGAAGTTTTATGCATTTTTTTATATAATGTAGAAGTAGTATGCATTTTTTACATAGTGTAGAAGCAGCCACTGTCACTCATGGGGTCATGTACTTAAGCCCGCCGTTGCTAGCCCTGAGCATGATTATGTCTAGCTTATAACACTAAATCAGAACACGGCAACGCTTAACAGTGCTTTTATTAGGCAGAAATGGGTACGGTGGTGTCTCCGGAATCTAGCCGCAAAGAGTTCTACCACATTTAAGCACTTTGTATTCATCCCGACTACATTATATTACATCGTCGTCTTTTACATCCAGTGTGTCGGATGGTGCGTTGGTGGTGGCGTGCAGACCAGGAGTGTGCGTTGCGCTGATCCCTCGGGTTGTGGACCAAGGAAGAGTCCCGAAGCGTCCCGCGGTTGCACTCCAACTGTTTCTTGCGAACCTCACAATGGCCAATGGTTTACTGGTATTTTCATTTAAGATCTATACGAATATTTTTTTATAATTAGAATAGGAAATAAGTAGTAATATAGACATTAATACATTAAAAATTTCAAGTATTTTTAAAATACTTAATCTATTAATATGTCTATATTTCTCAAGATGGGTCACAATTGAATCGCTGATCTTCGGGAGCTAAGCAGGAATATTTTTTTTTACGTTTGCTTTGCTACACTCTTAACACTCAAGATCAGAAAATAATGACGTAATAAAATATGTGTCATGTTACTAGTACGTTCACTTTAGTGAGAAAAGTAATTAATGACAAAAGCTTTTTACAACATGCAAATCTACAACTTCACTTCTGTGTGTGTTATGTAGGAGAGTGGTCTCCGTGTTCATCCGAATGTGGTGGCAAGCAAGTTCGTGGAGTGCTCTGCATAGGAGGCAGTGGTCGTCATCTCCGGGACTCTGCCTGCAAGGGCGCCAAGCCACAGAACGAAAGGGCTTGTGGTGGAGACTGTCCTCCTACGTGGTTCTATAGTGACTGGGGGCAGGTAAGATTATCTCTTGGGTCTAACCAAAGTTGCAATCTCAAATAGTTGCAGTCAATAACTCTAAAGAACCCTGATCATTACTTTCAAAGCTAAACATTTATTCTGTAAATATTTCATACAATGTGGTACTGTGAAGTCATGGCCATGGAGTATTTAATCACATTAGGAACTTAAGAATTAAATGTAAACATAAACGTAAACGCTTTCTACACTCACAGCCCCACACTAGGATTTTCTCCTGTGTCGTGGGTGCCATGGACACACAAAGACGAATACACAAACACCCAGACCGGGGATCGAACCCGGGACCCACTGTATAGTTAGTTAGACCCAATTAACACCCAATGATATTAGGTTTTTTTTTACATAATATGGTACTCTGCGATGTAAGTTTGAATTGTTGTTTGAATTAAATAATAACACAACACAACAACGCAAATTTTAAAGGAGAACCAGTATAAATTAAACAGTCACTTTTGTTTACTCGTATATTGTGCCTATTAATAGCGGAGTAGTTAAAGCGCTAAGTTTTTAATTATACGCTTTTTTGTAAAACTGTATCTTTACATTACATTGTATACATTTGTCTGATAGAATTTTTTATTTGCTTCTAAAACTTTCTTGTTATTTTGGTAATTCCAGGTGGTTAACTCCGCATATCTATAATAATATATAAATTAAAAAAAGAAATATTCTCAAAATACAGTCATAGCCTGGATTTCTAGAAGACCCTAGATGTATTTCTGTAATTTGTAAAAATCTAGGCTATAATAGTATTGAGTCTGTAGTTCTAGATACTTGAGTGTATCTTATCTTTTATTTTGATGTTGTAAAGTGATGTTATCTATTTGTTTCCCAGTGCACAAGCAACTGCTCTATCAAAGCGGGCGTGCAACGACGGTCGGTGGTGTGTGCGCGGGGCGTCAGTGACGCGGCACGCGACAGCGACTGTCCTGCTTCGCGACCGCCCGCGCAACGCTCTTGTACCCCAGATTGTGACGAATATGTGATACAAACACCGGAGTTAGATCCAGGTATTATTATTTATGTAATTAGAGCAGAGAGCGTTAACAACGACGATAGGTGATGTGTACACGGGGTGTTGGTGACGCAGCGACAGCGACTGTTCTGCGTCGCGACCGCTCAACGCTCTTGTACTCCAGACTGTGACGAATATGCGATACAAACACCGGAATGAGATTCAGGTATGATCATTTACAAATAATTGTGTGATTGGCGCGTGTGAACAATAGCCATAGGTGACTACTCAGGACGTTGGTGTCGCAGCGTGCGACAGCGACTGTACTGCGTCACCACCCATCGAGCAATGCTCTTACATCCCTGATTGTAACAAGTACGTGATACAACCACTGGTATTAATATCAATTATTTTTGGAAGATTATTTTTAAAGTAATTTTATAAACACTTTTAATCTGAAAGTAATTTTAGTTTCAGTTGTATTCACTTTTTTACATAAGTAGTAGTAGTCATTGAAGCATTATTAATACTAAAACGAAACAATTTCCTTATCATGATGTCTATTATTACCATGTAATGAGTTATTAGCTGTAAGTTTTTGATCCAAAAGATCTATAAGGGGTTTTCCCTTATAAGAATAGACTTTGAATTATCCGTATTTTGAGGTGGTACGGTAAAAGTCAGCACCATATAATATGTACTAATATGTACTATATTCGTATAATATGTGCTGCTGACTTGTAAATTGTAACATTTAGTATCGTTACAGTTAATTATTTAACTTTAAATGTAGTTAGTCAATTAAACTCATTTTAACATAATTATTAAGGCTATCATTGATTTGTATTCACTTCCAATTCACTACAAATTGAACAACAATGGTGACGACAACAAACATACACCTTAAACATTTTTATGTTATGTTTCAGAAACTCAAAAAGATTCAATTGAAAGCGTAAGGCAAGATGAACGGCCTTTGAAAATCTACGGTGGTAGAAGAGATTGCGAAGACAAACTTACAAACTGCATGTTAGCGGTCCAAGCGCGACTCTGCCATTATAAATACTACACGCAAAACTGTTGCCACTCGTGTAGGTTGCCCTAAAATGGACGACTGTTCATAGTGACCGGTTAAATCTGTTCACGTACGATGTATATTGTGAAATTTCACAGCCGCTTATAAAACGATGTTTTCTTACATTTTAGGTAATATTAATGTTTATGGTATAAACTTAAATGTTCATACAATACACGTGAAAATTTCATAGCGTGTATTTTTCTTTCAATAGTGATTTCTAGAAATTGTATCTCGTTATGTTTTCGTTCTAATCTTGATAAATAGCCAAATTCTAAAAGGTAAAAAAAACAATAACAATATGAACTATGATTTTTAATAAGTATAATATAATATAATCTTCATTGTACGTGAACAAAATTGACGATTTCGCAAATATACGTAACGAACTTAAATATTATATGATCGCTATTATTTTTTCTAGCGACTGTATAATTACATAAAACAATGGATAGGTACGAAGGGCCTTTATATGCGCAGTGAAATTTATTCACGATATGGCTCATCTCGATTATATGCTTTAACTAATCTCTTATAAGAGCTACGTAGATAGTATACATAAGCTCCTAAAGGTAGTAACGATAGTCGCGAAATTATAATTTAAACCTTCTAGATATATGAATTCAGACAAAATCTGCCTTTTCTTACCTGTAGACCAATACAATGCATACATACACGCTTACTGGAGTGAAACCAGTGCTCATAGTATAACTTTATTACATTTCCTCAAAACAAGAACTGGAGGTGGTAGAACTCTTTGTCGTTCAATTTCGGAAGCACCACCGCCACACCTATTTCTGCCTCATAACATCAGTGTTATGCGCTGTTGTGTTTTGGTCTGCAGGGTGTGGTAAATGAGACATACTTTTCCGAGGCATTCCATCTCAGTCCTCAGGTGTAGCAACGCATCTGTGGCTAACCTTAGGTGAGACTTTGATCTTACCTAGGATTGATAACAGATGTCCATGGGCGGCAGTAGCCACCTACCATGGTGGACTGCATGCTCGTTTGCTACTTCCATACTATAAACAAAAAAAAAAGCAAAAAACAACAGTTGTATACTTATGTTTAAAGTAGTTTTAAAGATGGCCGAAAACGAAAACGTAAAGTTGGAATGTGTATTGTTTTGAGGAAACGTAATAAATTCGTACTAAAGGCACAGTTTTTGAGGGGTCTTTATTTTCTAATTTATACGTACTAAAATAGTATTTACGTACGTATTAATTATACGTATTAGTTACTAAATACGTAATAAAATGTTTAGAAGTCAGTTTGGTCAACCGTATCATATAGTTATATATTTCGAAATAAATTCTGATTTTGTAGTAAGATATCTGAACAAATAGTATTAACAATTATGTATGTTTTGGTGTGATATTTAATTATAATTAACTATTATTATAAAACATAAGATTTAAGGTTACAATCATGACTTAAATACTTATTATTATATGCTTTAAACTATAACAATGTAATTCGTATTTTGTTGATAAAACTTTAACTAATTAAGCAATATTTTGTACTGATAATTAATTTAATGTAAATATATGTCAAGAAATGAAATAAATAGTACTGAAATGTTTTAAAAATATTTTATTTCAACACTTTAATATCGTTCAATAATATGCCAAATTCATTTTGGCAACACACAATAATATTTTGCAAAAATGAATTGGGAAAAGCACTACCAATTAAATAAAATGATATGCCGACGCTAAAGAAGTATATTAATATATACGCTGTATATACGTCACTTCTGTAGAAATTCGAGAAAATAAATTATAAAACAAAAGCCCTATTTTGTACTAAAACATAATTTTGCTTCAAATTAAGTAAAGTACACGTAAACCAAACTTAAAGTTAACTTAACCTAGAGTAGGTAAAAATAATCGCTTAAATAAATTATTTAGTATTAACAATGTTTGTTAAGTGAAGTCCATGTGATGATAAATGTACGAAAACCTTACACAAAAACTAATAAAGTTAAGTATGATTTTAACTAGGAGGTCGAACATAAATGCCTTGTTACAGACTGCAATGAATATAGTGATTATCGGTTAAATTTAGCAAATAGCTGGATTAAAAAACAAGTAATCACTAGCCATCAGATGGACTTTATCGTCGTTCGTTACATCAATCTTACAAAAAAGGTGTGGTTGTGTATCGTCAAAGTGGAACGAGGGAGGGTTCTATTGTCTTATATGTAGTCTTAAGCTCGACAGATTTTACTCAGAATACGAAACACTACCGGCATTACAGTTCCGATCAAAGATAGAACAGTTAATGAAATCAACAAAATTGCGTTAGTACTGCCCATAAAATATTTATACGTAGTGTGAAAAGCGAAACATAAGGCCATAAATGCCGTTATTAAGATCATACATCCCATGATAGAATGGCAAATTCTTACTAAAGTAACATTGAGTCTTAGTCTAGAACTGTAGATGTTGAATAGTCCGCCGATCAGACTTAAAATAGTCAAGGCCATTGCGATGATTCCTGGAAAGATATTAAGTTTTATAAATATATTTTATTTTACAACAAACAGCAAAGAAACATTTAGTATACACTTATATTGTACTTAGAATAATGAAAATGAACTATTATTAATAATGACTAATAATAATTAATTTTAACGTATGAACAAATTTAAAAGATTGACTGTCATTGCGACTGCAATTGTTACATACAAATAGTTGGAATACATAATGAAAATGAATTATTATGAATGATGAAGATGATTTGAACGTATGTACAAATTTACAAGTTGAACTTTTATTACGAGTACGATTGTTACGTACATACGTCCCTACTGGAAAGAAGATGATAAATAACTAAATAGAGAAGTCGAAAATATATTTTTTATGATAACATCGACAGCTGAGTTTCACAGAAAAGAATCTCGAATATTATTTAATATATTACAAATAGAGGTAAAAGGAGCGATAATGTAATGATTTAAGAATAGGCCTTTCAATCTGGCGCGTTTTCGTTTCAAATACCAGAAGCCTGTCGTTAATCAAAATTATGTGCTTGTACAAAATTGCAACCTCTTTTGAACGAAGTCGATAAAAAATCATAATCACTTTAACGGTTTAACGGTCAAGGAAAATACCTCATGAGAAAACTACAAGTTTGAGAGTTCTAAAGAAAGTTCTCGAAGATGTGTGAAGTCAATTCGTATTTGGGCAACGCGGTAAGCTATGGAGAAACTCCGCTCAAATATGATGTATTTCCAGCGTGGTCAGTGATGGGATGGAAAAAACAATATATTTTGTAGAAAATTACATGTATTACAGCCTGAGCAGTGATCAAATGGTTGATACTCTGCCTCTTAATCGAGGGTCCAAGGTCACTGATTTTTGTAAAATTATGTGAATATTAGAAATTATCACAAATTTTCGGTGAAGGAAAACATCGTGAGGAAACCTAGACGCCTGAGAGTCCTTTAATAAAATAAAGGTTTCATAGGTGTGTGAAATCTATCAATTCGCACTCGGCCAGTACGATGGAATGCGGCCTGAATCTCCCAATCTGAGAGAAGACCTATGCCCAGCAGTGGGATAATAATGGGTTTGACGACGACATGTATTAACTTTTGTAGATAACTTATCAACACATTTTCAATTACCTAGCACACCGTGAGCAGTATTAAAATGCGTTATATTCCTGTTAGCTATTTGTATGATGGAACCGGCGAGTGCTATGATGGAGCCAAGGATTTGCATGACCCAGTGGCACATCTTCTTGTCTTGATGTGTAAGTATACTGGACCAGCTGTTGTAAGGATTCATCGCAAGAACCGCTTGGGTCATTAGGATTACGTACTGAAAAAGAACAAGTGCCAAATTTAAACATATTTTTTGCGGATTTGTTGAATGTAACGTAACTTAAATTTGTCATAACTTTTGATATATTTTGATAAATAAAGACTAAATGTTTCCTATATTACCTATCTTTTTGTAAACATATGGTATGTCTAAGCGCATATATAGGGAAATAAACACATATTATCAATCCTAATAATAATTACCGACTACAATTGTGCTATTTTCTCCATTCTATTTATCTATTTATAAAGTTACTAAGATTTAGTTTTGATCTAAAACAGCAGTATTGTACGCTGGTGTATTCTGGTGTAAATGCTGTAGTAAAGGAGATACTTTTCCGAGGCGTGCCAACTTAGTACTTAGGGATAGCTGGTAAAACTCTAAGCTTATCTGGGGTTGATAACGCATGTCCATGGGCGGCAGTGGCCACTCACCATCAGATGGACTGCATACTCCTTCGCTAATTTCTCTTTTACAATATATATTTTTATTTTATAATTACTACTCACCCCTATAACACAACAATATATGTGTTGTTTGACTTCGTTACCCGCGACGATCAAATTTGCGAAATATATTGCTCCAAAAGCAACACCACCGAGCATAATATGAGTTATCGTATTGATGATATTCATTGTTAAAATGAATGGAGATTGTTGTACATTTTCCACTGGTTGGGAAATATTACCCACTGTTTCTTGCATCTTTTTTGTATTTGAAACTAACAGTTAAAGAAAAGAAAACCAAATTACACAGTTAGACACAAACTTAAATTTCCTAAAACGTTTCGGTTAAGAATTTATTTCACAACTTATCGTATCAGATTTTATTTTCAAATGATTCACTCAGTGATACATGCTGAGTTTTGCAAGATATCCTATTATCACTGATTGTAAATCTCCGATACCAGAGTGTCAACAGAAGTGGTATTGCCGAAATCTTAAAAATCTTCTAACTGTTATATTTATAGTTTGTTAAAAGACAAAACAAACTATAATAACAGATAGATATTTTGACTTTCCCCTACTAGCTTTGATGAAATATCCTATGTGCATAGGCTCACCAGTTGGTGAGCATATGCACATAGGATATATATCATATCTATGCAAATAGTAAGTAAGTTTACTTATGTATGAGGCGACCATCTTAGTTCTCGAGATAAGCAACGCTTCTATGACCGACCTCGGACAAGATCCATGAAATGAAATGAAATGAAATATCTTTATTTTGCATAG
>MOOZ01000064.1:385113-395213 GCA_002930495.1 Cecropterus lyciades | reverse complement strand
TGGGTGTTTGTGTATTCGTCTTTGTGTGTCCATGGCACCCACGACACAGGAGAAAATCCTACTGTGGGGCTATGAGTGTGAAAAGCGTTTAAAAAAAAAAAAGGTTTTGTTGCATCAATATTATATTTTCTAATTCACCTTGTTAATAGTAAACTTTATTTTTAATATGTATTTTATCCTCTTTAAAGCATTTCGTAATGTTGGTATGTGGTTTTCTTTTAGAATGAAGGTTTAAGATCATTTATACCAAAGCAAAATACTTAATACTGATCAAGAGTTTCTTAAACATATAGAGCTCAGACATAAGATCTTCACCATTAAATGTATCTTTCAAAAATCTGATATTATCAATCAAAACATTTATGAGTATTATTTCCAACCTGACGTTGCAAAAATTTATCCGAAGAAAATATTTGTTAGGGTTTTGAATGTTCTTCTTAAACACCATAACCTTTAAGTTACTAACATTGACCTTTAACAAAGCGAGTGATACCACAACGAAAAGCTAACACTGAATAAGTTATAAACTTACTAAACCACGGTTGTAGGGCGAGATTACCAGCGTGTAGTAGGTGTAACGGCATGCAACAGAATACTATTTAAACTGGACATGGAAGTTCTAATCCCTAAGCTTGTAGTAATTTAGAATTAAATACATTCGTTCAAAATGCTAAGATTACAGATACTGGAACCAACGGAGCTTGTGTTTAATTTCCATCGATATTGGTATTGGTTACGTTCCCAATGGATTTACGGATTTGCATGTAGGTATCTGTAAGTAACGAAATGTATAAGAGATACAAAGCCACAGAGATATACTCGTATTATGTAAATGGATTATAAAATATTTATGATTTTGATTTGATTTAGTTATAGTTTAGATTTTTATAGTTATTACGTTTGATTTCATGAGTGTAACATGTGACATTGTAATTCTTACAAAAAAAATGTATTACACTTCATACATTTTTTATGACGCCAACTAAAGGTATTTTTATATCATAACGAGCGATAGGAAATCGTCGATTGTCGCCGTCTGTTGCCAGCGACGATCGCTGATGATCAACTGTCATCATTGACCGGTGTTGTCGGTACAATATAAGATTATAACATCGTCATTGGTATAGCGTTGGTGTAATAGAAGAATCATTTAATAAACTTTGACTGACGATACCACCAACCTACATCGTGAAATTAGGACAGCTCTACAGACGAGACGTTGCAACCTTTGTCGATTAAGTGAGAACGTACATTAAGTAGAATTTTTGCTTCACCACACGATTAAAACCAGACCAGCAGTTTAAACAACTGTTATATGACAGAAATATGTGAAGCGTTGGTGTCGCCATATTCGAAGCATGTGAATATATCTTATAATTTCAGTATTAAATACGAAGATAAAAAAAATAGTCACCATCATTGAATTGTGCAGAATATCGAAATCAGCAGCCTATAAGTTTACCAAGTAGGTATATAAGAGAAATCGGATCAGTGATTCTTGCGTGATTAAGTAACAAACTGACACACACACACACCATCTCATTTTTATACATTCGTATAGATTTGCTTTTATCAGCACAATATTAAATTGATCTGATATCTGAGTATAACGGCTAGCATTTTGTATATAAATTTAACACTATCGATAAGGCAGACGGGCTACTTAATGGAGAGTAGTCACTGTTGCCTATGGATATTTTCAACACCAGACAAGTCGCCAAGGCATCGTCAGCTTTGAAGGAGAGTTGCTTTTGGAGTTTACTCCTTAAGAATCAATTTTCATATAAGGCGCCCGGTATGAGAAAAATATGAAGAGTAAAATCTAGTGATCGAATGATCTCGTTACGTTTTTGGTGCGCAACCTATTGTGCGCACCTCTCCCTTTTTCATTTGTCGCATAGATGTCGCTGTTTACAACAATTAAACATTACTTCAAGTTTTCCCATCCGTCGCATAGCTGGCGCTGTTTACAACAATTGAAACTTATTTTAAGTTTTTTCATCCGTCGCATAGATGGCGCTGCTTACAACAATTGAACTTATTTAAATTTAATTTTAATGCGCCTGTTTAGACAATCGTACTTAAAGAGTAAACTCCAGTCGTACGTCGGAGCCGACACACACTTTTATATATTGCCTTTATTATTCTTTTAACTAGGTACTAAACATCAAATAGATACAGCTAGTCTATCTATTTCTTATATTTTAGTTTCGTTCCAATACTTAGCAAATTTAGTTCAGTAATTTGACAAGCTGGGCCGTATAACGTGTCACGAGTTAATCGACTCAATTGCTCGTTTTAGATACTAGTTCGTTTCAGTTAGGAATTGGTTCGAGAAATTGACGTTATCATTTTAACGCAAATAACTTTAATGAATCTGCTACTTTCTATGGAGTACAATCGACATGAAAAGTGATTTTGGTTTCAATTCAGAGTTCCATTTATATATTTTAATAACTACTATTCGAAGGTGGTAGAACCCTTTGTGGTTCTACCCCGGAAGCACCACCGCCACACCTATATCTGCCTAATAACAACAGTGTTATGCGCTGTTGTGTTCTGGTCTAAGGGGGGGTGTTAAGGGAGACATACTTTCCCGAGGCATTCCACCTTAGTCCTCATCGGTAGCAACGCATCTGTGGCTAACCATAGGTTAAACTTTGATATTACCTAGGTTTGATTACAGATGTCCATAGGAGGCAATAGCCACTAATCATCAGGTGGGCTGCAGGCTCGTTTGCTACTTCCATTCTATAAAAGCAGTCCACTTGGTGGTAAGTGATCACGGGCAGCAATGCGTTATTCCTACTCTTAGAAGTAAGTCTATCAAACACAGCTGTAATAGATAAAGTTTTCTTATTATAAGAGTATAAATGAGGATGATAGTATAAATGAGGATGAAGTCCATCTGATGCCAGATTCTTGTAGGTCCTGAGGTCAGCTATAAATTTGTTGCTACCCCTAAGGACTAAATTGCAACGCGTTGGAAAATCATGTCTCCCTTACCACACTTGTCATATCAGAGCTTAGTAACGCTTAAAATACAACCTTTATTAGGTAAAAATAAATTGGCAGTAATGATCAAAATTGTTTTAATACCTACGATATTACCTACGAGTTGTGGTGGTACGAACAATACTAAAAATGAAGGGTCCTGTCCCATTTATTCCATTAAATATGTCTGGGAGTATCAAATTGTACCTACGTTTTGTTTGTTGCTAAGAAATAATAGATATTAAAAAAAAGATAAAAATAAAATTATTCCTTTATTGATCTAGTATTGACTGTACCAAGCGATTATAGCTGTCAGACTTTCCTTTAATCTCCGTTACAAGAACAATTTACATTAAAATGTAGTCTGCAAGCGACATAACGTAGGTATAATCACGCTTGAAGAGATCCCGTCGTAACTACTCTCCCTTTATCCTGTACAACCCCTTTTGGAATATAGTGACCTATATTGCTCCTAATCTACACTGATACTTATTACTTATACATTACTTATACAATATTATTAAGCTGAAGAGTTTGTTTGTTTGGTTGAATGCGTAAATCTCGGTAACTACTGGTTCAAATTGAAAAAATATTTTTGTGTTAAATAGTCTATTTATAAAGGAAGGTTACAGGCTATAGGCTATATAACATAACGTTATGTTTGTTTGTTTGTTTTTTCTTATGCAGTTGCGGGTGAAACCGCGGGGTACATCTAGTCTTTACATATAAAAAATGAAAGTTATAAGTGTTTGTTAATGGCATATGTAAAAAATATCGTTGACATTTCCATATTTTTTAGAACTTTTGCCTGTCTGTTTCTCTACGCGTTTGAAGTGCATCAAACTGAAAGTACTGAGTTTAATTCACTAAAATCTAATTTCACTGATTTCACTAAAATCCTACTTCTATTTTATGAAAATTTATTTCAATTTAAAATTTTATCCTATCCTCCTATCCTATCTAATCCTGTGAAATTACTTTAAAATCGAATCAGCAGTCCAAGTTTAGCCCATTAACTTCTAACTCTACTAAATTACAACTATTCAGAATACCAAACTGATAACAGATAAGCAATCATTTCAAAGCCAAGAATTTACGCAAATATTTGTGAAGTTTAGTTAATGAAGGTAATTATTATAAATTATCTCAAATTCACAAACAGACACTTATTATTTTTTATTTAATAATATTTTTTTATTAAATTTATTAAGTGTAAACGACACAGTCGACACTCTACATAATAATTCCAATCCTCTCCGTTACGGAAATCAATAACGACCGCACTCTTGTTTCTATTTGAATAATCTTAAATATTTACGAGTATCCTTAATATATGCTTCGATAGTAAATAGCGTTAACATAATATTATCCTCGTAAATATGTATGTATAGTATATTGACACGATTTTAAATAAAAAGAGTTAAATAATAAAATGCTTACTTATATTTCCGCTCGTTAGTTTCTGTTAATTATGAAAGATTTTTTAATAAAAATTATGACACTGATTGCTTGGGTTTTAAAATTCCGAGTCATATCAATCTTCTTTTATGTTTTTTTACCTGCCGAAACGAACATTTTCATCACGTAAACCCTTTATTATTAATTTATTGAGACTTATAAGAGTTTGTTTGTGTTTGTCTTCAGACGTTTTCCGTTTTACCCTTAGGAGTTGTGGAATTTCGATCTACTTTTATTAGGTTACATTTTCTTCCTAAGTAAGATATACCCTACAATGATACCCTACCCTAGATATTTCTAGAGCGATAGAGTTTAGTTGGATCTTCAAGTAGTCGAAGTCGAAGTCGACTCAGTAATTGGCAAGAGGTATCCAAGGATCGTATCAAATGGCAAACTCTCGTATCGGAGTCCAAAACCCTCTCTGGGGCACTAAGCCGACGAAGTCCATAATTGAACTTACACTTAGCGTTTAGTATATCGTTATTGACTTAAATTTATCGGCCATAAAATATCGCTGGGCGGTGTAAGAATCAGCGGTAAGTCAATTTTAGCAAATTTCTCTACAATTTGGCTTTATAAGATCAGACACATCATTATTTTTAATGTCGTTTAACGCGTTTGTAGTAATTTTTTAAAGATATTAGATTTAAAGAATTATTTGTCAACCAAAACAGATTTACAATTGTAATGTTCGTAAACAGCAGCAATAGTATGGAACAGTGTCGCTACTATTTACGCCCACCTCGGAGTAGTTACAATAAACTTAGTAAAGTAATAATAATACATAGGTTTGTTACAATATATTTTTACAAATCGTGTTTAGTAAATTTTATGTATACGTGTTTGCCTTGTATGTGTGTGTGTATACGAGTATGTAAGAGTGTATATTCAGATTATACAGTAGTAATAAGTAATTCAGTCTCGTCGTACGTTAGATGTTTCTTTGCTTTCGTGTTACAATTGTAATTTTACTCAAGAACCATAAAATTTCGCTATAAATTGTAGCTGTAGTTTAAAATTTAACATGCCGTGCCATGTTACGTAGCGATCGGGTTACTAAAAGAGATGTCAGTCTAATACGGAAAGGCACCATTGAGAATTCCACATTATATTAAATTATCACGAGAGGTGATTAACACCAGCGGTGATAGCCTTTACTAATTGACAAATTACACGATGCCAGCATGTCCAATACTGTACGAAGTTCAATAAAATAATAAAGACTTAATTGCTTCGCTTCGTTATCACTTGAACGCTTCTAGTGTATCACAAATATAATTTTATCTTTACCCCTGTAATATAATAGAACCTATAAGCGAGCTACCGTGTTCCTTACTAAGTATTAAATGGCTCCATAAGTAATAAACGCTAAAATTTTATTACTGAGTGATAACGAAGCAAAATATTGATTGCAAATCAAAAAATAATATCATCACTACATAGTATAAAACAAAGTCGCTTTCTCTGTCCCTATATCCCTTTGTATGCTTAAATCATTAAAAAAACGACGCAAATGATATTGATGCGTTTTTTTTTTAATAGACAGACTGATTGAAGAGGAAGGTTTATATGTATAATAACATTCATTAAATAGTGGAGAAATACTGTTATTTTTAAGGTTTCTAATGTGATGTCGTAAATAATTACATTTTTTCCGCTTACATTGCAAACGCAGGCTGAACCCTACGAGATTTATCAAAAGAATGTACTAAATATTGTACACATTGAAAATGTCTACAGAAAACTCCGCGATGGTATATATCTATCTCTTATGGATATCCCACAATAACATTTTTTTGTCATTTACTCTTTACGACAAATAATGACTAATTTTCGAAGCGATTTTAACCAATACAGCAATAATCCTTATCCAATTAAATACCTTAAATACGTTGTAGATTTAATATAGATCTATAAGGCCCTTTACAGCATATGATTTAAATGAATATTTTCGAAGATATTACAGATTTAAAAATTGCGAGACGTAGCATTTGGGGCGGTACCGGCAGAAGGTACGGCGGCGGTACCGGTAAAAGAATAAAATAGAGATTATTAAAGGTATAAAATTTCGGTCAATGTATGTCAGGTTACATTTCTTTTAAACGCGGGTGAAACCGCGGGTTCAGCTAGTTAATAAATAAAATACAAATGCAGGATACGCGGATATACTTAGTATAGTAAACGTATGGTTCAACGAATTTACGATATATTTCACAAAACCCCTACATTTGTAACGGTAAACTTAACGTGTTAATGTTAATGGATACACTAAAATATCTGTCAAGTCTGCACAAGAATTTGCTCCCGGCTCTTCGCTTTTACGATCCACGAAGTCCACTTTACTGCAAAACGGTTAGCTTTACAACCACATGTATTTTGTTCTAAAGAGCCCGTCTTTCCTATGGGAACATTTTTAAAAGCTTTTCTTTGACAAAGCAAATCTTACTCCCAGCCAAAATGCATATGCCCAGCTTACATCATTTCGTAATATTTAATGTGACACTAATGCGTATAGAACATTAGTGAATAGTAATGTCAGTTTTATGAGGCTCCTACAAGATAACGACATCCAAATCTCGTATTAGCGGCGCTATCGTCTTGACCGCCGAATGCCAAGAGAATTCTCATACAGTTGCGTGAATCATTGGTACGAATTGCCTTTTGTGTGTGTTTTTATTAGTTCACGCACGGTAGCGTATGAATCACGATACTACATTGGGCCGACATCTGATAAAATGTCGTAAATATCTATCTTTTAAAGTTTGAAGGTCCTCTTTATCTAGTTATTTTGATACGTCCTTCGCAACTTCTGGCCCTAGGGAGCCTATCTTTCCTATTAGTTCTCGCTTAAGTATGCAAATTATGTGAGTTATTAAGTTACAGTCTGTACTCCAAGGAATAATCCTTAAAGTCCTCTTCTGATGTTGGAACTTATAATGTATGTATGATAGGCATATACCGTGTGTCGATCCTGAATAACACCACTCTGTTTCTTTCCGTGGATGTCACAATTAAGGGACAAGGACATCTAGTAGGTAGGCAGCAGCTTCTTTCAGTGTTACATCAACACCCATTGCGGTCACTATTGGCAAAATTCCCATTGTGGGAGGCCTATGGATGTATGAAAGACCTATGTAGTGGAGTAGCCTATGTATGACAGTAGGATTTTCTCCCGTGTCGTGGGTGCCATGGACACCCAGAACAGACATCTAAACTCATCATTCAGGTGTCTGTCTAGCCGGGGATCGAACTTTGGACCCACTGCGTGTCAGATCAGAATGGTGACCGCACCACGTGGGTCGTCAAATGTGGAGGCCAATAGTGTACTTCAAAGGGCCGATGCATAGATGTATGTCCAATATTTATAAAGTCTTTATAAATTTATAAATAGATTCTATAGCTCTACAATATTATTAGAAAAAAAGGTATCGTGGTTATCAAACCACAGTTAGTGTATTTATACATAGTTAAAGTATTTTTTTTATTATAAATTATGGAAATATACAGGAAATGTAACAAAGATAAACAAAACAAGCGTTTTATATGCATATGTCAAGATAAAGACAAATATAAGCGCCATCATAATGTCATGTAGACATAATCTCGATTAACAGTAATAACTGCAACAAACTTCAAAACACTTGATTGGCATATTAAATTGATATCGATTACATTACACTACGGAAGGTTACAATTAAGGCGGCGGGCAAACCAGTTCTGAATGAAATGAAAGCGTTCGTAACAAACAGAAGCGTTAGGACTTGCCCTACCATCGACGATGAACGCGATACGAGAGGAGTAACAAAATAAGAATATGGTTGAAGTGTCTTACGATTTAACGAAGTTAGCTTTAGAAACAAAATCATAAGGTACTGTTGAAATAATTATAATGTACTTATAATAATATAATATTTTAAAAACCATTTACTTCGACGGTAATTAAATTATAGTACCCACAGTAAGAAGTGTATTACGATTGTGTTAGTTTATCATTATCGCTAATAATGTGTAATTTTCTATTTATGATCTATTTTATGAAAATCGCAATTTTACACTTCAAATATATTTCACTTATATATTTTATACCACCTTATCGTTATTATATTTATAAATATGTATATCGTACATGTGTCTGATATACACGTGTCTAATTTATTTGGGTTTTCCATATTTACCTATAACGTCTAATCTTAATCTATATAAATTACGTGTCACGTTGTTTGTCCGCGATAAACTCCTAAACTACTGGACCGATTTCAATAAAATTTGCACACCGTGTACAGTTTGATCCAACTTGAAAGAAAGGATAGCTCATCTTAATTTATATAAATTACGTGTCACATTGTTTGTCCGCTATGGACTCCTAAACTACTAGGTATATAGTATAAGGATGTACGATCATATCATTATCTGTCGGGTGGCATTTCTGTTAGATGCTTTTAGGGTTCCGTACCCAAAGGGTAAAAACGAGAACCCCGTTTTTGGGTACGGAATTACTAGGATTACTAGTAGTAGTACTAGGACTCCGTTGTCCGTCTGTCTGTCACCAAACTGTATCTCATGAACCGTTATAGGCAGACAGTTGATATCATAATATCACTACATAAAATATTGTACACAAAAAATAAACATAATAAATCATAATCATTTTAATATTATTGTTTCGCCGAATTGGCATGCAAATAATAACGTACATACGTACATGCGTAGTATAAACATAACTCTCCTTTTGGCAGTTGGTTAAATAAACCCTAACATTTAGTACTAAGAAACACACCGAAAAGTTTTTAATGCCCAACGAAGTATATGTAATAAATAAAATTCCAATATCTTGATTATAGCTTACTACATCTATAGTTTGAACGTTTGTAATACGACGAATACCTTAGACGCCCCCGTAAAAACCCACTCATTATTGTCTAGTTCGGTCGAATTTATCCTAGTAGTTAAACGTTTGAAATATTACCCTTGTCAAAACCTTTTATAACATTCGAGATGACCGCCGTAAGGCTAATGGAAATTCCCCACTTTTAATTTAATTTTCTGTGCCAGGTGACTTACATTCCTTTGCCACTTAATATCAGACATACTAAAAAAAGTAAATTATCCTGGATTTAGATTGATATTTTTAAATTGCAATTAGGTAGTCTCAATAATAATATGAAAATTGACATTTAATTTAAGGTCAGCAATTAATTTATTGAAAGATGTAATAATATCTAAATTCTAGATTGATTATATTAGATTACTAGAATTTCTATACAGTCATTATTTCAAAATTATTATATTAAGATATCGACTCGCGTCTATTCATCAGAAGACCGAAGATGTTTCGGAGAACAGGATATTATTTATAAAGATATGTACTTCATGCATACTAGGTTCGATTTTTAAGCAGCTAACGTATGTTTTTGGGTAACTTGCAAAAATATTAGAAATTATTGTTATTATTATTTTTATAGTATGGAAGTAGCAATCGAGCATGCAGCCCACCTGATGGTAAGTGGCCACTGCAACCCATGGACATCTGTAATCAACCAAGGTAAGATCAAAGTCCCACCTAAGGTTAGCTACAGATGCGTTGCTACCCCTGAGGACTAAGATGAAATGCCTCGGAAAAGTATGTCTCCCTTACCACACCCTTCAGA
>MOOZ01000064.1:369764-385094 GCA_002930495.1 Cecropterus lyciades | reverse complement strand
CCCTTCAGACCAGAACACAACAGCGCATAACACTGCTGTTATTAGGCAGAAATAGGTGTGGTGGTGGTGCTTCCGGAGTCGAACCACAAAGAGTCCTACTTTAAAATTAACGTTAACAGGAAATCTAAAGAAAACCTACATCTGAAGCTTGTCTATATAGGTCTTATAATAGTGTAGTCAACCACATCGCACATACCAAGTGCTAGAACCAGTGTAGTTTGACCAGGAGGTACCACCGTCATACCAATTTCTACCCTGAAGTAGTTCTTGCGAACCGGCAGAAGGGTAAGGTTGTCGGCTCACTTATATATGAGATGACGATGATGAGATGCGACCATCTTGGTCCTCTGGAGTAGCAACGCATCTGTGATCGACTTTATCTAGAACCATTATTCTATATGAGGTTGCTTTCAAATTTCAATGGGCGGCAGTCACCACTTAGGTGATGGATTCCACCTGTTCAATAAAAAACAACTTGAGAAACGTGGTAAGCTGAGGGATAAATTCTTATCATACTAAGAGATCTAAACCTAGAAATGGGTTAAATAGATTATTAATAATGGCAGAGCTGTACGCTTTATTGATAAACAAATGTACATCCGTCTTATAGCAGTATATCATTCTCCATTAACCTTCTGTCATAATATGATTTGAATAAATAAAATAGAAGTCAACAAACCATAAAAAAATAAATGTTTAAGTAAACATGGCCATAAACAAGTCGTAAACATCGGCTCAACATAAAACTCCAATTTTGAAGTCATAAATTATACTAATTATTTACTGAAGCTTAAGGTTCTCCATTTCCCAATTCAATGGGTTGTAGGGAAGGTGATTCTAAAATAGATGAGGAAGATTTTTAAATCGATTTGATTTCATCGAAGTTTGAGGGATTGATGGACAAAAATATCAAAGACTAGAACTATTGTAATAAAAAAAATCGACCCTAATACCAGCACTGTCCAGCTGTGTAGCAGAACATTTTGCAAGGTTTTATGTATGTGTCATTTTATTATTTTGATATTTGGGTTGTAACAAAAAAATCTTATTTTATTTTTCTGGTATCTATTTTCAATTTGCTGACGAGTATGGAATTCAAAATCGATGACTATGGTCTAATGAAATTATTCGATTAATCGATCTCACACCGCCATCCCTAATCAGCTGTCTCGATTTAAATTAAAGCGGCGGGGCACCTATATTCGTACTAGTTAGTTTATTACTTCCAATTGTTTGTCGTTTATGGTACAAAACTCATGAGCATGGACAAGGTCGAAACGTTTAGGGTATGCAATTTGATGCATATGCTTGAAACAAGGACAGAAAGTTCAAGTGAGAACGACCATAAACAAAAATAACGTCATTTATTTGTTATATACTCCTAGGTGTTGTTTTACTATCTGATGCAAGAGAAAAGATAGAAAAACTCTAGAAGTAAATGTCACAGCGATTTAAAGTTTGCAGATTTCCGTATATGCTTATAATTCAACTTAAAGCGAGTTTCAAATTCGTTGTTAAACTGTGTTAAAAGTTAAAAAAATACCATTGCGTATTGTTAAGGGAAAATATAACTTATTAGATATCTAATTAGTTCAGTTCAGCGATATTTACATATGGTCTGATGGCAATACATAGGAAAAATATATTGTAGTTAGTGCCCTATGAAAATAACTTCCATAAATGCATGTCTTGACAAGGACACTGTGCAGGTGTATGCAACACTCCACGACCCTTTGTTTGGGCTATTTTTGGTCTAAGAACCCCATATTATTAAAATTTTACCTAAATATATGGCAATATATACTTTGCTTGTCTAGAATACAGTCATTCTATATACGTTTATTCGGAAATGATATGGTCCGATTCGAAAGCTTATATGTATATTTTCGATAAATATACATATAAGCTTTCGATTGACTACAACGTCAGGTGGTGTTAAGTGAAATGCCGTCTAGTATAGACCAAGCTGGCATACTGCCTATTCGATCTCACCTTGAACACTTGAGCTTGTACTTAGCACTTAGAGAGTGTCACTATTGTGAATGACACTATTCATATTTGAAATGCATGTATGAAATTGCTTTGCGCCAAAGGCTATCTTCCAAGTAAGGCTGGTAAAGGCAAGTCCAAATCAGTTTTGATTGCTAATCTTCGATTTTCAATGTAAGCTATTTTTGATTTGGACCGAAATTATAACATAATTTTCGAAATGCGATAAGAGTTCCGCTTTGGAATAATTTCGATTTACTTAATACAGACATAATCTCGATAAATCATGTAGACCAACCAATTTCGTTGAATAGTGTATTCAAAGGTGTGTGGCTTTAACCCTTCTCACAGCTATAGCCAGAAGTGGGACAGTAATGGATTGAAACCTAAGCAACTTTGTCTAACTTACGTCTGGCCAATCCATTAAACGGCTGTAGGTACCAAGTGAAAATAAAAGAAGAAATAATGCTCAGGAATGAGACAAAACCGGTGGTTAAAACAATGAACGAGTTAATAAACTAGTGCAAGCTTTTATTCACGGTGTAACTGGCCCAGTCGTTGACTTTTCATTATCATACACGATGAGGTTGACTCGACAGGAATTATAAATTTATCACCTCGGTTGGCTCCCTCGGTCCCAACTCCCTCTAATACGTACAAAGTTTGGAATATTCCTCATTACATCAAGTGTTCCGAGGTGAATCAACTTCGGAACCTGGTTATCGTCTGTGGCTAATAACGGCGCACGGATGAGACACTTCTGGTGGAATTCAGTCTTGATATCTTTACGGTTCACGTATCTCGGTAAGAATTCGATTCTAAATTTATTAGGCTCTAGGAATAAACCTTGCAGACAGTATTGACAGAGTCTGCGACGAGACAATGGGATTCCGATCGATGACGCAGGTCTGAAGTTTATGAAGCCGAATATTCAGGTCGACTGAACAACTGAATCAGATAAGTAGGACTGTAAATTTGCCATTCAGTTGTAGTCGGCTAAGACAAAGGTGGTTGGGAGTGCGACGGAGCGACTATGCAAACACCGATGTGCACCGCGCCGGCCAACTGGGTCGCATCGTGTTTATCATGCAATACAATTACTCATTGAAAATGTGCAAATATGTATATGTGTGTATACTTGCGCTTAATAAATATTAATAAGTACATGAGCAAAATTATTCATCTCCTTACGTCAGGTTTACGTAACGTATAATATATTGTGCACTGCTAATATATTATGTACGGCTGCCCGCCACCCACCGTAGGGTACGGATCTCTCCCCTCGCTTAATCCTGTGCGGATTGGTCAATATTAATTCATGTACGGATTAAAAATTTCGAAGTTTTTAAACCTTGCAGATAGGCCTTTCAAAAAGGTCGGCTATTATTTAACCAAAAGAAACAGTACCGAATATTTGCGCTCGGAACCGGTGCTTATCTAATATGCTTGCATATTCTGTTAATCAAATTTACCTAATATTTTTGATCTAAGTTGATAAAAGTAGAACGTTTAGTAATTCGTTTGATATAGACATACTTTTTCGAGGCATTCCTTCTTTCATAGTCCTCTTCATTCTTAGTCCTCAGGGGAAGCAACGCATCTGTGGCTAAACTTACGTGAGACTTTGATCTTACCTAGGATTGATTACAGATGTCCATGGGCGGCAGTAGCCACTTACCATCAGGTGGGCTGCATGCTCGTTTGCTACTTCCATACTATAAAAAATAAAAAATAAAATATAGGTCATTCATTTTAATAACTTTATTTACTATGTTATAAGATACAACAAAAGTTGATAAGGCATCATGAGACACCGCAATATAGCATTTAACAGAAACAAGAAATCTACGACCAACTTTAATTGTCTTATTTGGTCGTAAGGTAGTTACCCCTTATTATCAGAAGTGGTTCGAGTATTTTGTATGACATAATAATGCCAGCATCATTTATCTCTGTACGCTTGAATCTTTTACATAAATACTTTCTTTTTCCGGCTTTCTTTGCGACTTTAAATAGGTTTAGTGGTTATTGTGAAAATGATCTATGTGTAATGCTTTCATGTCTAATAAAAAATCGTGTGAGTTCAATTGAATGTTTGCTTGTGATATACGTGATATCCGCTCGCGAAAATCAAACATCTCGACTTGGGTGGCGCCAACACGGTTAACTAAACATAAAATACAATACTCGGTACAGTTTGCAGTATACATAACGCAAATAGATGAAATTGGGGTGTTTGTCTGTAATAAATGTTTTTCTCGTTTTTAAGATCATACCTTTGCATTGATTTTGTTTTTAATTCAAAGGTTTAATTTAAAGGCGGTTAAATGAACCTTCCCTTGGCTCTGAATACGATCTCTATTATTACAGCAGTGTTAAATGATGCTGTGCTCTTTTTTCAAGCCATAATACTTACACAAGGTATTACACATTAGTCCTCAGGGATAGCAAGGCATTTATTTCCAACCACTAGGATTTCAATCATTCAGGGTTAAAAATGTCAGTACGGGTTAGTGGCTACTTACTAGCAGGAGTATATGTGTACCACTTCAATTTATAGAATAAAAGCAAAAGCAATATTATCAAAGGTTTACCTTCAAACTATTCAGCACTTTGCGTAAATGTTGCATCGTTTTTGTACCTACATACGAACAACGTCGCGTGTGATATAATTTAAAACAAGGGACAGGCCGATCGTAAAACAATACTGACTAACGCTCTATAACCGCAGAGACATTTGACGACGATCATGTTGATTTCCGGGTACTAAATGTAAACCAACAATCTCAATGTCAAACTTTACGACCAGTAAATGAAGCAACGCATGTAAATTTATTTTGGTCTCCTCCCAGGAATTCTAAACTTTGATGATATGGTCGGAAACTGTTTTGATACTGGTCCGTTTTCATTTTCAATAAAACTTAACACGCAAATTAATTTTATTGCGCAAGAAAATAATATTTAAATATATTTTAAGTACCTACTTGTTCTTTCTTTTTCAGTTTTAAGCAGTCGATTTTTTTAAATATGTAATAAGTCTAATTTGTATAATTGAACGCAGGGATTGCCAAAGTGGTCGTTATCGATCCCTTTGGGAACTGATAACAGGGGAACCGCAAATTTTTTAAATTGGTAATATTTGTATCATATTTAAACACTGAATAGGGTTTATAAAGTAATTTGGGTATGGAGTCTGGGGTATCAGTTCATTTTCAAAAAAGGGGTCTCTTATCCTTTTGGATAACTAATTTTAGTTTAAGAATCCCTGATTTAATGCATCTTGAGAGCCTAGCGCAATGTAATTGATCATATTCCTAAATACATTGATTTTAATCAAAAGCTATGCTGCACTAATGCGCATATCGTAATGAGACAATAAGATGAACTTAGTCACACAAAGGAAATAATTTAGAACTTGTCCTTCAATACGACTGGCATGACCTAAAATCTATATACGTGAACATCGAAAATTGTTGTACTTTTTAGTATTCGTAATTAAGATTATGTCAATTTAAAAGTTGATACTGTACTATATATGTAAAAATATTTAACGAAATAAGACGTACAAAATGTTATATATATAGAATTAATTAATCACGTTTTTGACTGCACCTTACAATCCTTTATTTTCGCGGTACGAGAAATAACTACAATATAAAAAGTTATACAAAATTTCCTCTCATAAAGTTATATAGTTCCCCTCATAAGACAGTATTACAATACATTATTTTTTGGGTTTTGATTAATAGAGAATTCAATTTACGTTTAAAAATAATGTCTTTGTGTAAAACTTTTGTTTTAAGTCATTCTTTTGAGCTTAGTTATTGTTTTTTTTTATAGAATGGTGGGCTGCTACCATCAGGTGGCTACTGCCGCCCATGGACATCTGTAATCAATCCTAAGTAAGTCTCACCTAAGGTTAGCCACAGATGCGTTGCTACTCCTGAGGACAAAGATGGAATGACTCGGAACAGTATGTCTCCCCCACCCTTCAGACCAGAACACAACAGTGCATAACACTGCTGTTATGAGGCAGAAATAGTGCTTTCGGAGTCGAACCACAAAGAGTTCTACCACTTTCGAAATACGGAATATACTTATAAAATAAAATTTATATATGAATTGAGTTTATATAATAATGAATCTATGATGAAATAATAAAAGAGATAATAATTCTAACTTATTGAAAAAAAACACAAAGAGAACGGGGTTGCCAATGTTTACCTTTTTATCCTCGTTTTTCCTTTTTGCTTTTTATTACTTTTTCCTCTTTCCTGTTTTTTCTCTCATAGATAGAACTTTTTTGGAAAAACAAATAAAATGTTATGAATTACGGGAAAAAGTTTAATTTTATTACTTTACTGGAACAATTGGTCTAATTTCGACCACTTGTGACAGTTTAGTCTTATATAAATAGTTCAGTAACAGTTTCTGTTTTTTGTATGTACGTATTTTATTTTATAGTTATTGAGGAGCTTAACCGATAACAACATTTTTAACTAATGTTTATGGATAATTTTTCACCACTGAATAAATATTAGATTATTTAAATACGCTGCTTCATTGTAAACAAAGCGCTTCTGGGTTTATCATCTTAGAGTAAATAACACAACAAACATATGTATATAAGCAATTTAACTATATGTATATGTAGTTATGTTATATGTTTGAATTTATTATAGTTTCTTCTAAGACATAAGATATAATAAATTTAAAGGTTAAAATAAAAATTAATAATTTAAATGAGTATATCGTAATAACACAGAGTGTTAATGACTCGTGCACATTTTTTTTTAATTTAGTGCACATTTTAGTTGTTAGTGTATACCTCTATCATGCAAGGGAACTATTTAGCCGACCAAGCTATCTAGACGAATGTAAAACGTGACGTCACGTTTAGCAAGTACTGATGACAAAAAATAGCAAGACTGTTTTTTTTTGTTAAATGTTGATTTATATATCAATGAAATGTAAATTTTAATAATTTTCTGTGTTAATAATTTATATTTAAACAACGCATTGTATTTATTTTGGTTATCATTGTATCTAAAACTAATGAGTACAAAAAATATCTTTGCTTATTTATCTTATCACATAATATGAAATACGTTATTCGTTCATTTTTACTGCGGTAATAGGTAAGTACCAAAATTTGAAATAAGCTATAAGGCGCCTCCCCCCAGTAGACTCTTAACCGATATAACTGAAACAAATAAGAAGAAAATAGTACCAAAATCAATAAATTTCTTATTAATATTGAATATACGAACATTGTTACCAGTAAAACAGGAGCGCAACACGGAAATTAATTCGAAAATTAATTTATTGAAATTCCTCGCCAATATCTATTTTTACGAAAGTGTAGCTGCGAACGGTACTAGGATGAGAGCGGGGCATGAGGCGGGACCGGGGAGGAAGACCACATTCCGCCCGTTTGTCTAGTTAACTTGGTCGAGTTACTATTATTTACTAGTCACTATTAATGTAGAGGCGAAAGTTTGTGAAGATGTATGTTATTGATACTCTTTCACGCGAAAATGACAGGTCGGATTTTGTTGAAATTTGGCACATATATAGTTTTTAACCCGGATTAACACATGGGATATTCATATCCCTGATAAAAGTGGTAAAAGCTAGAGACATGAATCAATTTCACTTCTCCTTAATTTACAAAGTTATATAGTTACGTCATTAAATTGTAAATAACATCTACTCTTGTAACTTTTACGCTCCTTTTAAAAGCTCTTCATAATAATATCCTTCAGAATAAGGGACCTTCTAAAAATAATAACTCGATCTTTATCAGGTAAACCGTTATCAGAGTACCGGTTAATAAATTTCTATCCGTTAGGGCGGAATAGCCTACCTTCGTTTATTACAAAGATGTTAAACTTTCACATAATTACTCATATTACTAGCTAAATATAATGTAGAAGCAATAGTTATGATCGTTTTAAGGATTTTAAAAATTACATTGTTCTCTAAAAACCTTATTTTACTACTTTAAGTTGCTTAATAAGGAAATATAACAAAAAAAAAATAACAAAAAAAAATGTCGTATAACGTAGATAAATTAAATTAAAGCCATTATTTATTTTATGAAAAACAAATATTTCGTAGAAAAATCCAACTCGTGAGAAGAAAACGGTAGAAGTTAGGTTATTACAATAATACAGATAGAAGCGACCCAAATAGTCACGGAGACAAGTGTCAGGGCGTTGACAAAATATTTCCTAATCAACTGCGAGTGAAAACAATCATCTGAAATTGAGCGTCTAGACATCATTGCAATTCGCTGTGATTTACACCTAACCAATTATTATTTCGTCTACTTGACTCTACATCAAAGCTTATGAAACGGGGTTAATAAGTACTTAAAAATAATATTACGGAAAAAATGTTTACAGCCAATGTAACAAGTTGTTAGCATCAAGATGCTTTAATGAGAGTCATTGTTTCTACAAAACCGGCCGTGACCCAAAATGTAGAATTTTGAAAACTATTAAACATGCACTAAAGCTTCATTCCACTCATGAGTTTGAAGTCATTTTATTACTGAAGACAAAGAAACATATAGCAGACTCAGGATACAAAGGGATTTCATGCGAAATTACCATTTGGTGGAAAAGCAAAATTAGTATTTTGGGAAGTTTCTTAAGGCATACGATTATTAAGAAGACGGAACATTTTTTTGTCTACTCTAGCAATAAATCGTCACATTATAATTCTTTAGAAGATAGGTTTCGTTATTAATAGGCTTCGTTCTCACTGTTCATTTCACTAATATATGAGAATTTATTAAAAAAGGCTTATTAGCCTTAGCTACTTTCTTTTGTAAACATACAATAAACAAGCAAATCCATTACAATATTTTTTATCTGTTATTAGTTAGTTTTCTTTTTTTGGTAAATATTAATTTTGTTGAGAATTATTATCTGTATTTATCAATTATATGAACAAGTAGTGGTTTTGGGCGAATTTTGATCACTGAGTGATTACTAGATTTTAATGAATACATTTAAACTGTTCTCTAATCCAAAGGGTCAAAACGGGACCTTATTACTAAAACTCCTCTCTCCGTCTGTCTGTTTGTCTGTCTGTCACCAGACTATATCTCATGAACCGTAATAGCTAGACAGTTTACAGATGATGTATTTCTAAAAACAGAAAATAAATATTTAAGGGACTCCCATACAATGAACGTGATATTTTTGCTCGATATTAATAACGGTTTTATTAAACTTTTCACAATCCCCATTTAAATATTTATAAACAAATAATTCTAATAAATATAATCTATAAACTTAACAAAAATGCATTAGAAAGTACTTACCGTTATGAGAGTTAGGAAGAATATTCTGGGAATATTCGCCATTTTCATAATTCGCATCTTGTGTCACTGTATTTCTTCTTTCACAAGACAAATATTAATTTGTCAGCAAAGAATCGTTCGTTTTTCAGAGCACTTGTCATTTATGAAGATTTTCATGAGAAACTTGTAAAATAAATCAAAATGTATAAAATTTTTGAATAAACACATTTCTAATCGAAGGTGTCAGTTGTGGTTTTGTATCAAAGTAAATATTATTACATAAAAGTTTACGATCTCATATTAGAAAAGACTACCTCAATATTTTTATATCGATGGAGATTATAAAGTATCTTTACTGTTTTATAACGCAACGTCAGGAGAAAAAGCAATTTTTATTTATTAATTAAAGTTAAGTAAATATATTAAGATAAATTACTAGTTAACCCTGTGACGAATATTAATTAAATACTTTGGGAGCTACATATACATAAAAAATTCAAAATATATTGGAAGTTACACAAAAAAGGTTTGGATGATGGCCCGCGTGGCGGAACGGTATCGCCATTCTGTTCTTACACGCAATGGGTTCCGGGTTCGATCCCCGGCAAAGCACACACAAAATAAAAAGAAAGGCCTAATATAGGGCAATAAGTATAGGAAGCGTAAACATAAAAATGACGTAATATTTGTTCATTATTTTTCCGAGTAACCTTAGTTTTAATACTAAAGAAATAAAGATCAACCTTAATAAATATCCGCAAAATGATATTAATACTTTAATTCACTTCATGTTGATTATTGTTTCGCTAACATTAACCAAATGGCCATATTATCGTTCAGTATGCGAAAACTAATACTGTGTATATTTTATCGACTTTGTTGATATAAGCGGTTTATGCACCTTGTTGTGAATATTATAAGTAGCATTATTAGATCAGTAGTGCTTTAGTGTATTATTTGAAGTTTATCATTGACTTTCTGCTTTTTGTAATTAATATATTCTTTTTTCTCAATAGCTAAGGAAAATTTAAGCGTGGTAAGATTAAGCAATGATGGACTAGTGGTAGAAACTTGGACTCGATTCGAATCCCAGGTACCATTTTTCAAAGGGTGCTTATTAGAAATCAATAATCATTTGCTACATCGGCCAAGGAAAACAACGAAAAGGAATTTACTCGGCTGAGTACATTAAAATAAATATTATAAAACGCTTTTAAACGCTTTCTACACTCATAGCCCCACAGTAGGATTTTCTCCTGTGTCGTGGGTGCCATGGACACACAAAGACGAATACACAAACACCCAGACCCAGAACAGAAATCTAAACTCATCATTCAGATGTCTGTCTGGCCCGGGATCGAACCCGGGACCCAATGTGTGTCAGACCGATATGGTGACCGCTCCACCACGTGGGTCGTAAAATAGTGTCGAAGGTGTGTGAGTTCTATCAATTCGCACTTTGCTAGCGCGGTATCCTGTGGTCTAAAAGCGTTAGAGGAGACCTGAGCGTCACAAACATCGTAAAAAACGGTACGCTAGTACATTTTTGAGTTAGAGGTTTTTCTCTTGACCCAAATACATTTGGGGTGTTTAATTCATTAAATTTAAATAACTTTCGACAGTAGAAGACATTCTTACATCATTTATTATGTTCGCAGATCTTGCGTCCACAGATAGGCTGGTGTTAATAAAACATTGAGCTTCAGTAAACAAGACGCAAGAGATAGCGGCTACAATTGAGATACCGACGTTCTACGCATATTTTTAAGAACAAACTACCCATTAGTACTTCTTTATACCCGACTGCGTCAGAAGGAGGGTAATGTTTTTCGAGTGTATGTATATATGTATGGATGTATGTACCTGTGTCCATTTCTTTGATACGCACTACAGCCCAAACGGCTTGACGGATAGTGACGTTGTCGATTCTAATGTCAAAGTTTGCAGGCTATATTTTTTTATTATCACGACAATATGGGTATAAAATGAAAGCCAAAAAGTTAATAGATCATTCTATAAATATGTATATTATAAAATTTTTACTTTACAATTTTGACGACCACTCATAGAAAGCGTTAAAACAAAAATATTTTTGTTTTATTATTTTTAATAATGTTACTAGTTGAATGTTAAAATGTAATCTGTTTGACAGTTAATAGCCACCCTCAGACATTTGGTATAAACCTTAGGTGATATCTGATTTCTACCTGGTGTCGGTCACAGATGTGATGCTACTAAGGTTGCCAGCTATTTTTAAAAAAAGCTATAATTTCCTTTCTTTTTGCAAAGATATAGTACCTTAGGACAAAAATTGTAGGTACATATCGCTCGCGGATTGACTTGAATATAGACTAATGTAACTTACTTTTTTTCCGCTGAACATTCTTTCCTTTGTCGACCTATAAGGTAATGAAAATAATGTATATTTCCGATCGTAATACATATGATACTATATACTATCGCATATATGGATCTATTATGTCATATCGGATGGCAACCCTAGCCTATATCCTTCTTATATATATATTCCTATATCCTTCTTAATTAAATACAACAGCACTAGAAATTCCTGTTATAAGGCACACATACACAGGTACAGCGGTGGTATCCCCAAAGACAACAACGAAAGATTCTAAAACCTTAAAATGCTCAAGCCTTACATTTAACTTAGATCCATTCATGTTGGCTAGTAAAAAAAATATTTCATTGGCCGGATCAGCTATACATTTTTGTAAATGTATTTTTAAATCCGTAAACAATTTAGAGCGCGGGAAATATCCATGCCAGTATGTAAGCCTTCCAAGGGCGAATCGTACTTTAACCAAACAATTTTTATAACATTTATAAATAACTTTCACAACGTCTGGAAATAGATCGACATGTATTGATTTCATCTTTATTGCGGAACTCTGCCGTGTATTTTGCGTCATACGTTTTATTTTTAGTTAGATGTTTAATATGGTAGACTTTATATTAGTAAGCAGTAAATTATAGGATTTTATTAGTTAGTGAGAGATAACTTTACTTTTTTTTGTAATATAGAAGTAGCGGCAAACTATCCATTCATTTATCTACCGGCCTTTCGAAGCTGCTTGACAAAGGTCTTCCCTAAACGACGCCACTCCATCCGGTCCTGGACCTTCTGAATCCAACGGTTTCCCGCTGCCTTTTTCAGATCATGGTCCACCTGGTCGGGGGGCGACCTGTGCCCTTTTTTCCTAAACGTGGTCGTCACTTAAGGACTTTTCCTACCACGGTTTTCAGTAGCCAGCCCATTGCCACTTCAAGTTGCTAAATTTGAGAATATATTTACAATGCACCCAATGGTTAATGGTCGTACCACCCATGAACATCGGTAAGCAACTCTATATTGAACAGGGTTCTATCTGAAGCCGATCACAGATGCGTTGCTACTTCTGACTCGCACAACTAACAAATTAATAATATAATATTTATATAACGATATGATAGTGTGTGATATTCAAGTTCTATCTACAGAATATCATACATATTTGGCAATCCGGAGGACATTTACGTTAAGTTTTCAGTTCTAAAGTATAAAAAAATGTCTTTCTTACCACATTTTTTAACCAACGATATATCAGTGCTCTGTTATACGATAAAAAAGAGCTGTTGATACTGTCATCAAATTATGACGAATTCTACAATCATGCGTTGAAATTGTTAATTAGAAAAATGGAAACCTATATAACATTATACACGCCGTTACAAACCTCCGGTATCTGGAGGTCATAAGACAGAATTTATCATTACGTATCTAATTTGTTGATAGATATCACTGTAGATATGATGACATATGTACACGGCTGACTGACTATGAACATTAGTTCATTGGTCACTGATTTCTTCAGCAAACATTCGCATCCTGTACTGTGTACCATTCAATTAGTGTGATATAACCATTTGATCAGAAGCCTATAAAAATGCGGAACGACTTATATATAGTCAATTTCAATTAGTTTTGAGCTTTGACACAATAACCAGTTTTCGATGTGTATTTTTTGTCGAGTAGAAAGGAATGGTACGATATACTTAAAACATGAATGAGAGCTGAATAAGCGCCATTGACGTGAGACATTTTTTGGAGTTGATCCAATATCTTTGATTACTTTGTTCTCGTAATAATTTACAATGCTAATACTAATCTCATACCGAAAAAATGTTATTTCAAAAATTTGTAAATCGAATGCTCGTTGGCGCTTTTAAATATTTGTAAGTCAACGTTTTGATGTGGCTGTTAAAACGACTTCGATTCTTTTGTGAGCTCGTAAAATAATTATGAAATCATTTTTGTGGTTTTCTTTTACGACCGACTCGAGTGGGCATTCTTTATTAATGTCTCATTTCTATCATAGTTTCGTATAAAACGCATGAAAACGTTTATTCTGTTGAATAACTGACATGTGGATAGTTTAACAAGTAAAATATGTTGGAATTAATCTGATGAAGATAATTTTTGTTTTCACTCGAATATCATTCTGTCAGTTGAAATGAATCTTAAACTTTTAAATGTGTATTTTTATTTGTTTTATACGTAGTAAAACCGTTAATTTTATCATATCACTAAAACGCTTTAAATTTTTTAACGGCATTATAAAAATACGTTAATAACCAAATATATTTTAACTAGATAAAATATTCTTAAGAGGTAGAAGCAAAGATTTTAGGTGTGTCGAATTATGGATACCTTAAAGCTCGCGATTTTTCTACAAGGCTCATAATTTAAACAAATGAATCAGGAATCTTAATTACCGTGTCGATGGCCCGATAGTGGTCTGTATTTTCGCTTCATCTTGATAGGTGTGGTCTCTGGGCAATTACTTTGAGATTTATATGAAATAAAATTTATAGACACGCTTCCTACAGTACCTAAGGCCAATAGATAATTTGGCGAAAGATTTATTGCTCGCGGGTGTTGAAATGACAACTTGTAATGGTTTTTTAAATTACGATAATGGCTCAATCTCCAAAAAGAACGATTCAGCTATTATTTGTATCGCAATTCGTTTATATTGATAATGAAATTTGATACACGCCGATTTTATCTTTTATTTGAATATTACGTATTTTAGAAATAAAATTGCGAAAGGTAATTTAACCTTTAAGGTTTCAAGATGGACGGATCTATTTGACTTTGTCGTATAGAACTTCACTTCTGTGTAATGTTGTTTATAGGAGACAAATAGCAGAGCACTGTTTAAAACCAAATAACCTCCTTGCTCGTTTGCTTTTAAAAAGAAAGATTTAAAAACAAAAGTTGTATGAAATATTGTCTGAAATATGCTTTTAACAATGTTTCAATTTGGTTAAGATTACGTTCAGGGTTAAGCATCGTAATAGTCTTAAAGATGGCCGCTGTTTTCAAACACAGATAACGAAAGAATTTGAATTGTTTGGATTCTTTATTCATGACTAAACGTCTCGTGTACCTTGACTCGCGAATATTTGTTAAAACAACATTATTTTTTCAGTCCACAGTGTTTTATATTTCTATGTATAAAATAAGTAGTAGGTATGCATTTAAAAAAAGAAAATTGTGTTAGCAAATACAAAAAGTAGTGAACTGGCAATGCTCCTCGCATTTGACCACAGGTCTTATTTAAAACTATGTTTTCGAAAAAGGGGGGAGGGGTCAGGGGATCACCCCTCAATTTAAATGCATGTATTTAAGTCCATCAATCACACGGCACAAATTAAAAAAGAGGAGGAACCAAGCCGACGAAACCAAGAAAAGAATCATCCTGATAGGCATCGATCTTTATGCCTATCCTCGATTGGTCATGCCTCCCCAAAACAAAATTCTGGATCCGTCAGTTAAATAACCTCGTTATTTTATTATTTCAAGTCCTTCTTATCTTAATAATACGATTCAGATAAAAAATAACTATGAATAGCTATTCCATTGAAAAAAATGTTAAAACAACATTCAATTTAAGTGATAACGAAAAACTATATTAGTACTTTTATAAATTACTAGCTGCGCCCCGCGGATTCACCCGCGTAAGTTT
>MOOZ01000064.1:321373-331622 GCA_002930495.1 Cecropterus lyciades | reverse complement strand
ATCTGTCCACTCTGTATTTTGTGTGTGTGTGTTTGTGTATGTGTGTGTGAAAAATGTTCAGAGGCCAACCGACTTTATATTTTGCTGAACATCACTGTTTGTCTTCCCTCTTAACAAATCTGTATCTACACCCCGTGTTTAATCATCGATGTAACATGCAAGTTCTGTCGTACTGCACCTAATTTTACGATAACGGTGGACGATATAATACGACAAACGACGACCTCACTACATCCAATGACTTATTTATCATTGTGGGACGACAAATTTGTCGGGCGATTAAAACCAGTCGCAGCCAGCGCTGAATTATTATATCTTTTGGCAACTACTTTGCAGCTTCTGTTCAGGATCTCATATGTTTTAATGTCGTTTAATAAGAAACGAGTTACACTTACCACCTGATGATGAGTAATACTGCTGTATGAGATAAACTGAGCTCTGCGTCATACATTTATGATTTGTGTATATTATCAAATTATTGTGTATATTTATCAAATAAGAATTTTTTTTTACACATTTGACTTTATGTTGTGCATCTAGCTAATTTTATTATAGGAGTAAGAAAAAACACTAAATATGCGATAGGATACCCCTAAACTCAACGTCAAGCGCGCAAAAAGCGATGCTGCAAAACTTGCTACTTTCCTTTCTATACAAATATTATAGCTCTCATCAATCTTTTCAACAAACTTTTGAGGTCCACTGCAAGACATAGACCTCCCCTAATTAGCATCACTCAAGCAAGTCCTGTAACTTTCGAAAGCAAGGGTTTCCCGGTCTTCTTCAGATCAACGGTCGACCTGGTCATGACCTGTGTCTCTTCCCCTTTATTCTTCATTAGTTATGGGTCCTGCATGCGATGTGGTTGGCCATTGCCACTTCATCTTGTTAATTTTAAAAGCTATAGCGGTAAGCTCTAATAAGCATATGAATTTCATTGTTATCACGTCTCGAAACGAAATACCAAACATAGCTAAGCGTCTTTTGTATGAGGCTTACAGTAAAGGACCGTTTCGGCGCCATATGTCATCATTGGAAACACATATTTGTTCGAATCCTTTCGATTTCAGGCACTGTGGAATTTATGACAAATCAATTACACATAGTAACTTAAACTATGAGTCAAGTTCTAAGTAACATTTTTCGCTACATTTTGTCCATGTGTAACCCATAACGGAAGCGTATGTTTGAATATTTTTTGTGAACTATTTATGTGAAATATACGCCATCATATGGTACACGTATGAGTGATCGACATATTTTTATATTACGGGTAATATAAATAAAGGTACGGGTATTGTAAGTTTTCCTGTTTTAACCGACAGATCACTTATTGATATTAGTCGGAAGCTGTCGAAAATACAGAGGCAGAACTCAATTGTACTCATGTCAAAGAAACGTCTACAGACTTTCTATCACTTTACTGCAACAGACGAAGGATGATAATTGGAGAGTGTGTTACGTATATATTATTTGAATATATCCCTACAGAATGGTTTGAGTTATCAAAAGATTGAGTAATTTTGAAACATTAGGTATATATAGGTTTATTCTGGTAGAGAAATTTACATCGAAAATATCAAAATTAAAAAAAAATGAATTAGAGATTTTCGAAGACTTATTGACGCAGGCGAGTTAATTGCTATTTTTAATGAAACGTAGTTATTTTTAAAATTACTACGTTTCACTGTATCCTCTTTTACTTACTAAACTGAAAGCATGACGGCTTAATGAAATATTTATTACAGTTTTGACGCAACATAGTTGCACTCTGAATGCGTTTTCCAACTTCGGCTAGACCTTAGAGCAACGTTACCGGTATACAATGGATAGCCAAAGCAATTCACAACAATTACTGTCAAAACAAAGGCAACCGATCCGCAATCCCGTTACGAGCCCTGGGCGAAGGGCGAGAGATATTCAATACGTCGGATTGAATAAATGCGGATACTACGAGTATAGTTACTTTAACGTGCGGATACTTTAACGGATGTTAATGTTTAGTTAATAATTGAGATGGGAATCTTTCATTCACTCTTTAAAAATACTACATAAAATATTATTCCCTTCATCACCAGCGATTAATCCTAGACTAAACAATATTATAATTTTTGTACTATAGACAAAAATAAAAATAACATTGAATACTAGTCGCTCTTTTAAAAAAGAACTATACTATAAAATGATTTCAAATCCAAAGATTTCCGTGATTACAAAAATGCAAGCGGTAATTAAAATATGTCATTTGGTGGCCCTTAAGTTTATTAATAAAAAACCTACTCTTCCATGCATATTGCACATACTCAGATCAGATATCATATATTCAGATCACATATTGAAAGATGAACCAGGAAGATTTTATTAAAATTTTTAAACTAAAACATTTCGAGTCATTCAATTATCTGTTTTTCGATTTTTGCGAACACTCACAAAGAAACTTAATTAAAATTAATAAAGATTTAAGGCTTTTGGGCTGTTAGGTTTCATTAATCCTTCGAACGCAAAATGTATATACTTGAAGTCTAGTTTTTCTGCTGCCAGTACTGTTAAGTAGATATATTATATAAAAGTTTTAGGTAAGTTCAGTATTCGACTATTGTCCTAAAAGTGTCTATAACAATATAATATTATATTTTGGTAGAATTATCCAATAAAATGAATTATTTATGAACAAGAAGCACGATAAACGCCAAATGATAAAGCAAAATTCGTGAATCTTACTAAAAACAAACGGCGCGCTTGCCAAAATAGTTCGTAACGCTATGGTGTCCATGCGTAGGGGGTTTTACGACATTTTCATTGAGATTTTCTGTGTTTTATTCATATCTTTATGTCTCCAGATTAACAATAATAAATTAATTCTGAATTGTCTTTTTGAATACTAAAGATGTATATGTATAACTAACTGTGTCCCGCGGTTTCATTCCCTACTACATAAGAAAAAAAGCAAACAAACAAAAAAAGCGTGATGTTATATAGCCTATAGCCTTCCTCAGTCCATAGACTATTCAATGCAAAAATATTTTTTTAATTCGAACCACTAGTTCATGAGATTACCGCGTTCAAAGAAACAAACAAACTATTCAGCTTTATAATATTAGTCTATACTAATATTATAGAGTAGAGTTATCATGCTGCGCGGCTTAGCCGCGTGGTTAGCTCCTTGCGGAACGGAATCTATATATTTTATAACACCTTTCCAATATTTTTACTAAGTGTTCCTTTATTCTTCCGTTTCCCGTATATTTTTTAACTATATTTACTTTTAGTGATCATAGCGTGATGTTCTTAAAATATTTTTTAATAGATTGTTCTCTAATAAATGCGGGTGAAACCGCGTGGCACAGCTAGTGTAGATATAAAGGTCGAGCTCACGAAGGAAGTAATCGCGTATATAAATGCCTACCATAGCGGCGGTTGAGTGTGGCCAGGGCAATACATTTAACTGTGCTATCAGGAAGGATACGTCCACCAGTAATTCATTCTATAGAAGCATATTAATTAGCTCAGATGGTAGATTATGAACTGGATCAGGTGAACCCACTCGCTTGTAATGGATAAGTTTGTTTTATATATCCAGTTATGTATTAAATAAGATTAAGAATTTATTTAGTTATTAAAATTTATGAATGAATAACTGGAGATGCGATTATACCCAATAAGAAACAAGTAATATTTTTATAAAGTATAAAAGAAATAACCTGAATGATTGCCTTTAATTTCAATTAATTGTTTTAAAGCAGCCAATTTTCTGATTTTAGAATAATAATCTACACATATAAATAAAATTGAAGTGTCTGTTTGTAATATCAAAAAAGCAGCTTTTTACCAAATGCATATGGAAGTATATATGATACTGATACCAAAACATCAATTACTAAAATTTTTGTCTGTCTGTATGCCTGTCTATCTGTCTGTCTGTCTGTTTGTTCTGGGTAATCTCTGAAACCGCTGGACCGATTTTGACGGGACTTTCACTGTTGGATAGCTGATGTCATAAGGCGTAACTTAAGCTACTTCTATTTTAGAAAATGTAATTAGGGTTCCGCATATAAACATAAAATCTAAGAAACCGCGCGCGCTCTACGCTCATGCACCCATCGTCACTGCCGCTAATGTCAGTTGCTATCAATCCTCTCTAAAACAATGCTTTAATTTTTAAATTGTATAAGATTTAAAATTTCGGCTATATGTAACTTCGTAATGTTACATTTTTTAAACGCGGGACTCAGCTTGTAATTTTAATAAAACGATTTTTACAATTTCGTCTAATAAGTAACATAAAAGTATTATAATTTGTATATTTTTGGAATAGTCCTATTTACTAGCTTTCATTATATATAATTCATATATTGTCATCTTAATAAGGAAGTCGCCACATCCCCCCTTTGTTCCTTTTTTACAGGCTTTTTCTTTTAAAATCTACATAGCCTATGTCAATCTGAAAACTGACATGATTCCAGTGTTATATCATATGCAGTTAAGCAGTTTGGGATGTAGCGCGTTCCAAAGAAATGGGTATACATACATACAAACACTCGTACATGCAATCGGGTAAAAATGTACATAATTTACCTTATTAAGACAAAAATGGTGTTTAACACCAGGTCGCTAACTCTGAGTAAAGCGTTGCTGTCATATTCCACATCTTGTATCTTGTTAAATTTCAATAGCGCTACTGTAATAAGCTTAATACGTTTGTTTTCACAGAAGAACTAACTTGTTAAGTAAGCAAACGATCCACGTGTAAATATCCGATAGGTAATTTGAAATTTAAGTATGGAATACGTCTCTCTTTCACACGTTTCAGATCAAAATAAAGCAGTGTTAACTACTAAAAATGACCCGTCTGCTTAAAACGATTTAACGCTTAATAGGAGTTTTCGTCAATGTAGTCGAGTAAAAGTATTGGTCTATTTACTAGCTTTCATTTGATACCCATATTGTCGTGATAATTAAAAAAGTCGTCATCCCCCCCCATTTTCCCCTATTTACAGGTGCCATTATTTCAAATTATATAGCCTATGTCACTTTCCAAGCTGAGACGATTCTAAAGATATGTCATACCTCTCAAGCCGTCAAGCCGTTTGGGCTGTAGCGCGTGCCAAAGACATGGACATACATACAAACAAACATACATACATATGCTCGAAAAACATTACCCTCCTTCTGACGCAGTCGGGTAATAAGGCATTGCGAAGGCACCACCACTGTCGGAGTCGAACGACAAAGGATTCTTTCACCTTAAAAAATAATTTGATTTTCCGCGGGCTTAGCTTTCTTAACGATAAAAACTTTAAAGCAATGACCACATACTTGACCACATACTTAAACATTAACAAGGGCAAGATATGTTTTTGTATAAGAGTGTATAAATTTAGTTGTTGTATATTACTTTCAGCAAAACTCACAAAGTAAACGATGTATTGATGCGATTTGTTTAACAGAGCGTTGTACTTTTTTTTATATAAGAGTAGCTTGGTAGAAGTGGTTTGACTCCGGAAGCACCACCACACCTATTTCTGCCTTATAACAGCAGTGTAATGCGCTGTAAATGAGATATACTTTTCCGAGGCATTCCATCTTAGTCCTCAGGGGTAGCAACGCATCTGTGGCTAACCTTAGGTTAGACTGTAATCTTACCTAGGGTTGATTACAGATGTCCATGGGCGGCAGTAGCCACTTACCATCAGGTGCTGCAAGCTCGTTTGCTACTTAGATACTATAAAAAAAGCTTATTTCCGCGACTCTACCAGCTTCTGTCACATTAACCATGTTAATAAGTATCCTATGTGTGAATCCAGGTTATAAACTAGCTAGCTATCTGTGTGCTAAATTTCAGGGAAATCCAACCAGTAATTATTGCGTGAAATAGAAACAACACACATATAAAAACTTTAACATTTATAATATTTTTTTATTCTGTAGCTTTTAAGGCATTATTAGACCGAGTCATATCAAAGCTAGGCTCTATTAGGTCGCTTATTGTACACACATACAGGAGTGGCAGCGCCAAATTCAAACCATAAACCCTTCAGAAATTATCCAGTCACAACTTCGAATTTACGTCGTAAACCGCGTTTGAGATAATGGCCCTCATATTTATCGACACGAGGTAGTGCGCAAACAGCATTAGATGCAATTTGTGATGGAAGCAACATGATGGATCAGGAGCCTGGGGCGTCGACTTACATGTCGGAACGTTCTACCTAGTTTAAGGATTCCCTCGAGCGATGCTTAAGCATCGTTTATGTGAACGATATCTGTATTTTTATGAGAGCGTAAAGGGACATTAAGTATGTTAACATGTCACCAAGTACAAATAGAACAGGAATTTTCTCTGCACAGGCAAGATCATTAGTGCATTCATATGTTTTACACGTAGGCACGGATGCATGGTACACTATAATATTACATCCACATTTATACGTATATTTATACCCGACTGCGTCAGTAAGAGGGTAATGTTTTTTTCGAGCGTATGTATGTTTGTTTGTATGTATGTCCATTTCTTTGGCACGCGTTACAGCTCAAACGGCTTGACGAATGAATGACTTTTTTACTATCACGACAATATGGGTATTAAATGAAAGCTAGTTAATAAACCTTTAAAAATTCCCAAAAAAAATATATTACTTTTACTTAACTATTTTGACAAAAAGTCATATAAGCGTTAAAATAAATATATCATTATGAGCAAAAAATCGTTTTAAGCAGTCGGGTTTTTGTTTTAACATTTTTAACAATGTTACTAGATATCAGATTGGAGGCCAATGAGCATGCAGTCCATCTGATCACGAAGTCCATAAGTGGTTACTGCCGCCCATGGACATTTGTAATTGACCCCAGATGAGATTAGAGTCTTACCTGAGGTTGGCCGGAGAGGTGTTACTACTCCTGAGGACTAAATCGAATCGCCTAGATCCCTCGAATAAGTATTTTTCCCTTACCACACTCTTCAAATCGAAATCCAGCAAACCTTAACCAGGTTCCCATGGAGTCGAATCTCAAAGGCTTCCACCACGTTTGGATTTTATTTATTTGTGTTTACGTAAAACAGGAATAGGATTAAAAAATTAAGTGACTATAATTATTAAACGCTATATAATAAATCAATGTATTAGCATGTTGATATCCTAACTAAGGATTTCACGTTGGATTTAGTGCTTAATATCGTAAATTGCAAATCCCAGCGATCGACGGAAATCTGCCATATCAAAGTCAATGAGGATTAATCTCGATAGATTAGATTAATGACTTACTTAGTAATCGCTATTTACTAAAATCTTGATTGCAATCTGTTCGACACTATCTGATAGCATAAATTCCTTATAATTTTATAGCCCGTGTTTTTTAAAGCTAGGCACGCTAAGCTGGTCGACCATCTCAGTACTCGGGAGTAGCAATGCGTGTGATCGACTTCAGATAGAACCCTTGTTCTATGTAAAGTTGCTTACAGATTTCCCTGGGCGGCAGTGGTTACTAACCATTAGGCAGACTGCATGCTCATTTGATACTTCAAAGTAAAAAAAAAAATTACCAACCCCACTGTTTAGGGGGGGTTTGGTACTTTACGCGTGGTTTCAAATGAGCCGATGCGCGACGGTCGTTGGCGAAAATCGCTTGAAGCGAATGTTTCATGGGTTACTGTGGTTAAAGGACAAGGTAGACAATATACCTACGGGGCATTCCAATTTAGTTATAGGGATAATACACCTACGCCGATTTTCTATAGAAATGATAGAACTCCAATATAATTTAAAATTTTGAAGACGGTGACCACTTACTATCGGACTTCAATATCAAATTAAAAAAAATTTGCCTCTTTCAAGGTAGTAGAACTCTTTGTAGTTCAACCCCGGAAGCACCAACGTCACACCTGTTTCTAATAATATTAACGGTATCTGTCTAAGTATATCTTCTGTCTATCTATGTTCTGGTCTGAAGGGTACGGTAAGGAAGATATACTTACCCGGAACTATTCAAATTAGACCTCAGCAACGCATCAACCCTAGGTAAGAGTCTAATCTTATCTGGGGTTAATTGCGTATGCCCTTGGGTGGCAGTGGGCACTTACCATCAGGTGGACTGCATGCTTGTTTGCTTCTACCATATTATAAAAAAGCCTCGACGTCAGATGTAGAAATTATACGTTAATTCCCAATTATTTTAATTTAATTCAGTGATCGAAGAGTACCTACCATAGATGAATTAATTTGCGCTCAATATCTTTGCATGCACGCTACTACTTATGGAGTGGGACCGCTAGATAAATATTTATGGTGCTTGTAGACATCTAGACACACTTCAAAAATTATTACATACATGCCACTAATACGGAACTTGTCTCGAAAGTGGTCGTCTTACCGACCTGTTTTACTTTGAACGGATAAACGGTTAAAATGTATCGATTTATTAAATATAATATTAAATGGTTTTTCGATCTGGCTATAGATATGTATCAGATTTGTCTTCAAAGACAGACAGAACGGTAGAACTTTTCATGTTAAGCATAAAAGCATCGCCGTGCTGCCGTCGCTCTTAGGGGAGAGTTGGAGGTATCGTACCTCCCGTAGGATGAATCGTACCACCACCAGATTTCCTATTAAATGTCGTCTTTATTTTGCTCTGGTAGTGTTAAAATATGCACTACTAATGCCACAAATTACATATCATTTTGTAATGGCGTGCACGATGTAGCTCATACTCTAGTGAAAAAAATACTTTTTGGTTGTTTTCGATCAAAATTTTACAGTACGTATGTAAGGGCTAGACCCTTACATACTGTAAAATTATACATGTACTGTAAAATTTTGATAAATGGTGAGATTAAATTACAATTATTTTAATATATATACGAGTTTTAATTTACTTCAAATATCTATGTTTATACTGCAGCTAATATTTGAGGTTATTTTTCGAAAACGCTTTTGCTGATTTGATAGCTAGTTTGTTGAATCGTACCACAAAAAGTTCTTTGTATCGTACCAGTACTATAAAACGACTTGTTGTTTAAATTTCTACTATTATTTTGCCAAATAAATTATTATTGTTTATGGATAAAAGATCACACGGGGATGAAGTCATAGAATTAGCTGACAATGACGACACTGATGAATCTTGTGCTTTATGTAATGGCAATTACTATGATAAAGCTGGTCCACAAGTTGATTGGATTCAATGCATTCGTTGTAAAAATGGGTGCACTAAACCTTCGTCTAATCCAGACATTTGTGATAACTGTTACAATTGATGCGATTTTTTTTTTGTTAAATTACGTAAAAAGAAAACAATTTTATTTTAATACAATTTCTTTAAAACATATAAATAAAGATGCTATAATATTTATTGGTAAATTAAAGAGAATCCCATTTCACTTTGATAACTACAATTTTCTTCCAAAAATGAAAATAAACAATAATATATTTTCTTTTTTATTTATGGTAGTTTATTTATAATGCAGATTACTTACTTTCAGAAAAATGTTTAATTTTATAGAATATGTCATAGTAATAAGTAGAATTAAGGTAAAGAGATATTTATTATTTATTACTTCATACGATTGTATTCCTAGTACCTTTTATGATTGTTTATTTCATGTTAATTGCTGTAGTTATTTATTTCTAAATAAAATCTGTGATAAAAATAATCCAAATGTCGTATACATTTTGCTGCATATATTATAGGTTATTTAAATCCGTATTTTGGAGAGTTTAAATATACTATATCTCTTAGTGGTATAATTTATCATACCTATGGTACAATATATCCAACTAGTTTTTGGAATCGTACCGTTTGACTACCTGTAGAAAATATGATTAAGGAGATACCTATCTACCAATATTACGATACTGGAAGTTTGTAAGTATGTGTAGAATAGATAATTCAGAAAAACTGAAAACTGGTACGATACTTCCAACTCTGCCCTAATAATATACTTAGTAATTAATTCGCTCTTCTGTGCTCTGCTTTGAAGAGGACCGGGGACTCATCCAAACTTAATCCTCAAGGGACCTGGGATCGATTTAATTTAACTCTTGAGAATGTTTTATTTAATTTTGAATTTAAAAGGTTGTAGAATAAGTGTAGTTTGACAAAGGAGGTACCATCGCCGCAATTATTTGTAGCATTCTAATGTGAAGCACTTCTTGCGTTTCGGTGGAAGGGTATGGTTAGGTATTATTTAACTTTTTATATGTTTTCACACGCTTTCTACACTCATAGCCCCACAGTAGAATTTTCTCCTGTG
>MOOZ01000064.1:243331-253802 GCA_002930495.1 Cecropterus lyciades | reverse complement strand
AGTACTTATTTTCCAAAGCGGATGCAACAATGTCACAAACAAGGAACATCCCTTTACTCGTAATGAATAAATCTGTGGCTATTATTTTGGAACTTGTTAGACATGTATCACTGCCAAGATTATTTTCTCTTTTTATTGAGTACCATTAACATAAAAATAAAATGTATCGATATGAGTAAGTATCGATACTTTATGGGTATCGGTACGACTCTACTTCAGACCAGCTCAGCACCTCTAAACGCTGCTGTTATCAGGCAAAATTAATTGTGGCAATGATGTCTCTGTTATCGTTCTACAAAGGGTTCTACCACAATCAAGCTTCTTGGTCATGTAGTTCCGTTGTATACAAAACCAGTCTTTGCCATAGAGTGGCCGGCTCTTTATGCTCGGTATCTCTTGTAGTTGTATTGCTATTGCGATGTGATGTGTCGTTAATGTGATCCGTGTGAATAACACTATACATTTTTATTGTAGTGTGACTGTAGTACGTGTAAAACACGTAACATCACAACGACTAACATACGCAACATCTTCAACGTCACTGCGACATCAATCATAGCTTGCTTATCGTGTCTTCACATTGTAATTTGTGAAGTTAAGCGGCTTACTCCGCTTGTAAGCTAAGCGGGTATTTATTTTATAAGGCACGTGCCTCCCTTTGTTGCGTGATGGATTTAGTGTGGTAACTTTGTAATTAAGAAGCGCTATTAATCAACTCGTTTAGGAATGCCATGGTTCGTTTGTGTGTAAGATTCTGTTGATTTGTCAAATGTCTTTATAGTTATGGATTATGATAGCACTTCAATCAAATATTGGTTTTAAGTTTTGAATAAATCTATAACTAAAAATAAAACAAAGTTACATAAATGTGTCGGTATTTTTTATCTGTAATATTTATTATTTACCAATGATAATATTTTTTTGAAGAATATATATTATCCAATATAATAATTTTTTTTAAAGAAAAAAACCCTTTCTGGTTCGACGATTGGCTACAGATACGTTGCTAACCCTGAGGACTAAGATGGAATGCCTCGGAAAGTATGTCTCCCTTATCACACTCTTCAGACCAGAATACAACAGCGCACAACACTGCTGTTATTGGGCAAAAATAGGTGTGACGGTGGTGCTTCCGGAGTCGAACCACAAAGAGCTCTACCACCTTCGAACAGTCAATACAGTTATCAGTCTATTGTTACATAACTACGTTATGAAGTTTTGTAGTTAAATCTGAAATTACATACATCTAAATATGATTATTTCACGACGACGTTCACATTTATAAAATACAGACACAATGTAGGCTAGTCTCCTCTAGTCTCGTGGATAAAATATACACTGAATACGTCATACAACTTAGTCTTAAGTACAAACAATATGGTGTATTAAAATGCCACAATTTTATCTGTAGCGTGGATTATTATTAAATTTAATTCATCATTAAATATTAATATAATAAGTCTTCATAATTTATTCATTTCGTGTATACTTATCAGAGTTATGTTTAAAGGAAAAAGGTAGTATTTAATGTTATTATTCTACGTCTGCGTAAAAAACTTTGTCTTTGGAAAGTTGTCTTAGTACGACATTTAACGGATGCGGTCGTTTTACTCGTTAAGTGGAACGTCCCTTCAAACGCTTAGCTTGAACGACAGAGACAATGGAGCTTTGTGTAGTTTTCACAACGGACATTCAGGCCCGACGCGGATCAGTAGACACCGATATGGGACATGTTTTGTTCACACCAGCTGATTTAGTGAACAGTGAATGGCTTACTATTGCCATACATGAAATTCAATTTGTAAGGAATTATAAAAAAAATGTATATCTACATTGAAAAATACGAATCAGTTCAGTACTTTTCTCGTTTTTAGTTGTCAACCGATTTTTTTGGAACGAAGTTCCTTGACGCGGCTCACGGAGTTGGGCGGCAAATTGGTAGAAATCGTCACGTAACACGCACGCGCACAACATAGCACAGCTGTGCGCATGCGTATATCGAGAAGCCGGGCTAAAATAAAAACCGATTCCTCTATAACTTAGTCATTTATGACTAATTAGCATGTCATAATATATGAGTGAAAAAAACATGTCTGTTTGTTTTTTGTTATTTTTGAACGTGTCGCAAAGCAATAAATCGGCCAAGTGCGAGTCGAACTCGCGCACTGAGTGTTCCGTACCATTACCTATAAATAATTGAATGATTTAGTTTTTGTTATCATTGGTAACAAATAAATACATTTTTAAAAATTTTATACGCATAAGCTGTAACGATTACTTTTCTTACAGGAAAACGTGATACAAATTTGTTTTTAATTCACCAACGAATAATTAATTTGGTTAAAATCGCAATCTTGTGGGAAAAGAATTCTCGATAAACTGAATATTAATAAGCGCCATCTTTCACTCCAATATAACACTAGAATGTTAGATCGGAGTGAAAGATGGCGCTGAAGTCGAGCAATAAATCATGCTTGTTGTATTGATGCCCCCTTAAATATTAAGTAACTGGATCACCGAACTTTTCTCGGTATATTTTTTATTGGTAATCGTTTTTATTTATGAAATAAGCAATTATTTTGTTATTATTAGCAAATATAAGCAGTTAATAATCATTTTTTAGGCACAATTTCAAAGCTTTATGTGACGGTTGACCGTTCAGACCTTCTTACGGTTCTGACGTTCACAAAGGAATCCTTTTATAATGTTATTTTAATAAATAACATTCGAAAAGGATTGGTGATTTGACTGCATGGATTGAAATTCGTTCCTGACGGGGGCTACCCCGACCCCAGAATCTTTTTTTTACATTTGGTAGGTGTTGACAAAATTTAACGTTAAGTCGTTAAATTAAATATATGTATATGTCCGGCGACTCTTTTTATTACAACATTTACGAGTATTAAAACAACAACGTATGTATTATCACTTGTTTCAATGGCTAAGATAAAACTCCATAGATAAAGCAGTCCCCTAAAACTAGACTTAACTTTTCCCATTGAAAAGAAACCTTCACGAAAAATCATCTCAATTGGTAGCATCAGTACACAGTACAATTTTCAAATCTAAGTATAATAAGATTAACACACATAAAATAGATAAATAAATAAATGAATGTTGATGAATTTTCTGGCTCTTGCCATGATCCTGATGCTATACGCATCAAAAATATGAGGATCGTATCGTCAACCCATTATTTCCTTTTCCTGGGCACGGATCTCATAAAGCAGTGACAATTAATTTCTAATCAAAATATCGGTATAGTCACCAAATACGTCATACACCCAATAACCATATCATTCCGGAAATAATTTACTAGGGAGTTTGACATGTATAAAAATAGACGCGATGATCCGGACACATCAACGATATAGGACAAGATGCATTCAACATCGAGAGATTTAATGGCTCACGCAGAATTAGAGTCGGTAATAGTACCGATAAATCTTCGCAAATCGCACAGATAGAATCGAAGGTACGTGCGCGAAATATAAATCGATTCGTGTGCATTCGGTGCACTATAACGGAACCGGTCTGCCTAAAGCGGACCGCACGCTACTAACTTACTGTGCTCTGAGTACGAGTTAATTTTGTTTCCTCAAAACAATCCTTGTTTATGTTTTCACTCATCATTTCAAAGTTCTACATTGGTAGAAGGTATGTACTAGGTATGGCCGAAAACAAAATCGTGGAGTGTACATTACATTGTTTTAAGGAATCAAGATAAACTCGTACTAATGGTACTGTGCCCCTAGTATGAGTTTATTACAATTTTTTTCGGATTGAAGTACTAAACGAGCATACAGTTCACCTGATGGTAAGTTGTAGTCAACCACAGATAAGATCAAATTCTTACTTGAGATTAGTCACAGATACGTTGCTACCCCTGAGGACTAAGTTGATGTCAGTCAGTATGTCTACGTTACGAGAACTAAACACAGCAGCGCATGAAACTATCTACTATTAGAGAGAAATAGATGTGGCGGTGCTTTCAAAATCGAACCACAAAGTTTTCTATGACATTTTTTTATAACATTTCCTCAAGACAACCATTGTTTACATTTCAATCAATACATTGAAAAGTATCACGTTCACATTTTTGTTTCCGACCATACCCTAAAGTTACTCGAAGATATTTTTAGTTGATTTTATAGTAGAAATTCCAGTTCACAGTTATCCTACGTGGTTATTTCCTATACATGATATTTCTTTGAAACTGCTACGTTATAAGTGACACTAATAATAATATACCCAATTGTGTAACTTTCAAAATTAAAGATTATGAAATTTACTCAGTTAATTTAAATCAACATAAATAGTTCTGAATTGCAGTACTATATGTTAAGTTTGTGATTACTTACATAATTCAAAAACAGCTTTTATTTATTGCAAAGTATATTATTTAATTTAAGTGTTTATAAATTTTCGCGTTTTTTCACATAAGGTTTAATTGGCCCAAATAATAACGCTTTTATGACATTAACATCTGACGTAGTTAAGGTTATTTTTTTCCATTATCAGTAATGTACATGTAATACTTATTGTATCTTAGTATTATCGTCTGCACTTCTTTTTTACATAAACTTTAAGTATTAAAAATCTCACATTTCTCCGTGAGCGCAACATTCTTAAAAAGGTACCATACCTTTTCCACGACCAGCGTGGCGGAGCGGTCACCATACCGGTCTGACACGCAGTGGGTCCCGGGTTCGATCCCGGGCCAGACAGAAATCTAAATGATGAGTTTAGGTTTCTGTTCTCGGTCTGGGTGTTTGTGTATTCGTCTTTGTGTGTCCATAGCACCCACGACACAGGAGAAAATCCTAGTGTGGGGCTATGAGTGTAGAAAGTGTGTATCTTTTCACATATTAAAATATAGATTCACTAAATTAACGACACCTTAGTGATAACTATAGTAACAAATACATATACCAAACTTTCGGTAGACTAATTTGACTAAGCACATATCGGGACAAAGTCTGTCCAACCTGACATGTTGTCTCTACAAACACTGGCGGTGACTATTTCAGGCGACACTGTTTCATGCTAATTAGAGCTGTCTCTCATGAATGACACAGATATTGTCAGTTATTTGATCGGGGCCTCCCGAATAACTCCATGGTAGAAATAAGGACGTACTGCGTGTGACTACTAGAATTATTTATAATGGAAGAAGCTGAGTATGCGTTCGTGGTAATGAGTAGCCATTTACATCATCTGTAATTTTTAAGTAATCAAAATACTTGCGAGTATGCAGTTGTAGTATTCTGAGATCATTTACGTAATAGAACATTAGAAATACTGGAATCCTTTGTAACACCCTTTACCATAATACAGCAGCTGTATCTTCTTAGGGAGCAATGGATAGAAACAATATATTACATCTTTGAGAGTTAATTAATTTATTATAAACAGCAAAACTAAACCTTTGAAATGTATTTGATGTATATATTTAAGTTTTTAATAAGTTGATAATATATTTATTGCGTCGGTAATGTTGGAAAACGCTGCTACTTATCTCCTCCTCTCCTCCTATCTTGTTCCTTAGTCGCCTCTTACGATAGCCACGACAAGAGAAGGAACGGTTCTATCACACGGCACTAAATAATACGTGTTAAAAACACATAAGGATGTACCTGTTGTCTAATTTAAAGTTTCGAACAGCTTAAATGTTGATTCGTATACAACACGAATTTATAAAAACATGCTAGTCACACTAGATAAAAACTAGTTTAACGCCTGATCAATTTGTTGGGAATTTTAATAGTCGGTCACGATACCATATAACGTAGGTTGACTGTCTCATACGACAACTTCTACGCGTTAAATCTGTAAATCTTGTTGATATATAAAACAAACTGCCGATTTTATGTTTTAGATCAGTGCAAGCATGACAAATCGGCGTTAGAACCATCTTAAGGGATTTTTTTTTATAAGATTGAAGTAGCAAACGAGCAGTCCATCTGATGGTAAGTGGCCACTGCCGCCCATATATCTGTAAGCAACTTCATATAGAACATGTATTATTTCGAAGGTGGTAGAACTCTNNTTACCTAGGATTGATTACAGATGTCCATGGGCGGCAGTAGCCACTTACCATCAGGTGGGCTGCATGCTCGTTTGCTACTTCCATACTATAAAAAAAAAAATGTATCCTATGTGAAGTCAATCACGGATGCAATGCTATTATTAGGCCAAAGATGGTCGCCACAGATAAAGGTAAGCCGGCAACCGCACCCTTCAACCGAAACACAAAAATTATTTCACGCTAAAAATAGGTGTGGCGGAGGTACCTACCTGGTTGAACTACACTGCTTCTACTACGTGGTACGCATATACCACTTTATACATTTTCATCATCATCTGTTAAACTGGGCGTGGCTTCTCTTAAAATGAGATGTTTGACCATCATTTTATTGACTAGTAGCGGGTTCGGGTAACTTCATTATGCAATCTTTCGATTTTGTAAACTTTCCGCACATTGGATAATAAAGGAATTGTCAAGTATGACGTTTTCCTTATGGTATTTTTCCCATTATGAAAAACCTGTTTTTCATCTTTGTACAAGTATAGATAAATGTGATAAGTTGGATTTTGGGTTTAATAGTAACATTAATAAAGATTATACACAACTTTTAGTTAGACTTTCTTTACCCAAGGTCGAAGCAAGTTGTCTTCTAAACTACTTATTACATACTAATTGTATTGGACTCTGTTGTGACTAATGACATTCGAGTGACAAGTCACTCCGCTTGATTAATTACACTGAAAAAAACCCAACAAATACTTAACTATTTTTAAAAGCGAAAAAGAAAGCTTAACTATGTATATAATTCATAAATATATATCAAACTCTGATTATGTGATTAGGTTCAAATTTAAGTGCATTATTACCTACTATTTTTCTATATACACGTGCCCGTGAAATGGGACTATAATTTGGTTTTAATAAATTCATTAACATAGGTACATATCCATTACAATTCGGAAGTATATCCACTAGCTTATTCCCGCGGATCCGCCCGCTTCGGTCAACTTTACCAAGGAAAGGAAGTATCCCATGTGTTAATCCAGATCATAAACTATGTGTGTGCCATATTCCAGCGAAATCCGAGTAGTAGATTTTGAGTGTAAGAGTAACGCAGATACATCCTTATAAACTTTTTAATATTAGTTATCTTCCTAAAAAAAGAATGTTTTTTTTTTTTTTTTAAATCGGCCCACACTTGGCGGAAAAATCGATAAACATACATAAAATATACAGTGGAACATAGAACCTTCTCCTTTTTCGAAGACTGTTAAAACTTCTCGTAGAATAACATATCTATACTAATATTATAAAGCTGAAGCGTTTGTTTGTTTGTTTGAACGCGCTAATCTCAGGAACTACTGGTCCGATTTGAAAAATTCTTTCGGTGTTAGATAGGCCATTTATCGAGGAAGGCTATAGGCTATATATCATCGTCGAAACTTACGCGGGTGAATCCGCGGGGCGCAGCTAGTGTATTTATTTTTATACCAGCAATTATTCTATAACTATCCTTATTTTACTACTCTAAAATAAACGCATTCCAATAAAAAGTATTTTGTTTAACTATTTAAATAACTATTACGTGTAACCAGTAGCGGTTTGACAATAGATTATTCACGGTAGTTAATACTTATGTTGGGCAGGCGTACGTTGCATGCATTAAAATTATTATGCATTCAGGGGAGCTTAGGGCTCTATGGGCTGTGCGCTCTAACTGCATCATTTTTGAAATAATTTTGTGGAAAATAGTAAATGTCATAAATAATATTTTATCGTACGTAACATACGTTAGTATGAGTTCATTACGTTTCCTCAAATAAATCGTATATATTTTCGCCCATACATTTCATGAACATTGACGTTTATGTTTTTGTTTTTAGCCATATCAAGGCATGTACCTACTTTGAAATGATGGCCGAAAACATAAACGAAAACTTAATCGTACAAAGGGCACTGTTTGTGATCTAAAGCTATAGCAAATATTTGGAGCTATCATTTGAATTTTTGTGTATTCAACAGGAATAACGGTCAAATATAAAAAAGAAGTTACAAAAGTATTTTATTTGTCCATGCCTTTCTAATAATTTTGCATAACAAAGATGAAAAATAGTGTGTTCGTTTTAATTTCAAATAATTTATTATAATGTAAACTCAGTTATGTGACCTCGCCTCGAGCAAGTTGGCTACAAAGTCGTATAAATATAAGCATTTTACCTATTGTTAATAATAATATGATGTTTAGATAAAATGGTGCCCACGAAATGTTAAATGAATAAAATAAAAATAATGTGAGATTACATTTAAATACATCAATTAAAATTATACAAATATGCACGAATGAATAAATATTTATCATTCCTTCTGTTAAAGGAAAAAAATGCAGCGAGAGCACGGAAGTCAAAAATGAAGTTGTCTTAGTAAATAACAGCTAGTATAAAATATCAAAGTACCTAATACATTTATTTTGCCTTAATTGTATTATTACATGCGATTTCCGTGTTTTTGTCAAGCGTATATCAGTTGATGAGATATTAAATATTATTAAGTGTCTTTGAAATATAGTCCAACGAAGTCACATCAACCCACGTATGGCCCGAATGTAAAAAATGTAAGAATGGAAATGCATCATACGGAACGTATGTTGACAAATTGAGGTTGAACTTAAAATTCGAGCGCCGAGTGTTACTCTATTGAATTTTAAAGTAACTACTTAATTCTTCGGTATTATGTCTCACGTAAACAGAAGATTGTTTGAATAGCTACTTAGGCATGTTTACTTAATACTTTATGGGAGTTATGGTTGTTGAAAATAGACCTTTGCTGTTATAAATTTTTGTTTTATGTCATATGTTACAAAAGTATTATGTTAAGCACCGACAGATCCAGGATTTTAGTAATGACTTAACCAAGACGAAGATAGATAGCGAAAAAAAGTGGTCTTGCTAGAAGGAGAACTAACTCACTCACCAAAAATGCGCTCTCCGATATGTTATAGAGGGCCATGGGTGGCAAAGAAAATTAAATAAGTAATAGGCATAGGGCTTGTTACTTATTTTTTTTTTTGAACGAACAATGAACCATATTTACATTTTGATAGACCTTGAGCCACGTAGTCCCGAATCTCCTCGAGACTTCTACTGTTAAATAATGTAGACGTCAGTATTCACACACGTAATGACTTAGTAGACGGTTATTTCGAAAAATATGTATTTACTAACGTAACGTGTACGTAACGTAACGTGTAACGTGTATGAAAAAAAATATTATGATAACGTATCTATTAAATTTTACTCTAGTTTCGTTCCGATTCTACTGTTGTTCATAAAAAAATTACCCTAGTTTCGTTCCGATTCATATTCTTGTTCATAAAAAATTACCCTATTTTCGTTCCGATTCATACTCATGTTCATAAAAATGTTACCCTAGTTTCGTTCCGTTTCATACTCTTGTTCATAAAAAAATTACATTACACTTTTTAATAAGATGAATCATAAACGACCATAATAAAAGGATATAATTAATTTTTTTGGGATTTATCATTGACACATTTTTATTAAATTATGTTCAATAATTCTGAGTGTATTTCAGTAAACACGTTTTTATAATAAATTACCGTATTATGAAGTAACTCAAGTAAGCCTTGCATCGCGCGCCTTAAAATGTAATTTTAAAATAATTACCTATTAAACAGCCTTACCTTAAGGTGTCAATAAATTACATAATATTCAAGGTTTTACGTCAGTAACCATTTACTAGGCAAGTCGTTCAACTCTGTGCGTGGAGGTAGCAACACAGTGACATGTCAATGTCACTTTGAGCCACCTGAGCTTTGATTAATTTAGCACATTCCGACTTTTTTGGTACAAAGTCGTTAGCATTTCATTTCATCGTCATATTCAATTTGAATAAGTGATTTGGCAACAGACCCCTTGACATTGATTTATCGACGAGTTTTGTCAACAAAATTTGGTCATAATCACATATAATCCGATGTTACGTATATGTAAATATTTTTAGAGAGATCAATCAATTTGATGACCGTTGAGGTTAATTAGGAGAGTTTCAGTAAGGTTCCTCGGGTCAAAGATTTATTGAGCTTATTAGAATGTTTTGTAAAACCATTGTTTTATATCAATTTATTTATTTTGTCTTAACAATATGAAAATTGCATTTCCTTAAGGTCGGTAGATCGCCGCTATTTGGTGTTTCTATGAACGATCGTGCATTTTTTTTTATAGTATGGACGCAGCAAACGAGCATGCAGCCCACCTGATGGTAAGTGGCCACTGCCGCCCATGGACACCCATAATCAACCCTAGGTAATATCAAAGTCTCATCTAAGGTTAGTCACAGATGCGTTGCTACCCCTGAGGACTAAGATGGAATGCCTCGGAAAAGTATGTCTCCCTTACCACACCCTTCAGACCAGAACACAACAGC
>MOOZ01000064.1:214123-224625 GCA_002930495.1 Cecropterus lyciades | reverse complement strand
TTGTTATCAGTATCGTATATACTTCGATATGCATTTGGTAAAAAACTGTTATTTTGATATTACAAACAGACACTTCAATTTTATTTATATGTATAGATTTTGAACGCTTGTAACCTTTTTCATGTGCTAATGCCGGGCACATATATTATATAACTCCTGCTCATAACTGGGGAAATTCATTTTTGGAAAAAACTTTAAGCTTTTTTGTGGCAAACTTTAAGATAATCGCAATACTTATTATAATCATAATTACCTTCATATAACTGTCCTTATCTCCCACAATGAATTTTATACTATATTTTGTGACTTAAATTGTGACGTAACAAAATGATTTATCCATACATAAAATAACGACAAAAGTTACGCATGCCTGCACATCGCATATATTTACATAAAACTTTGGAGAACTACGAATAAGTAGTGATACAAAGTTAAATGTAATCTTTGGCTGTGTTTTTCAAATAGCATTAAAGCAAAACTGCTGAATTTAATTAAGAAATGTAAATATATTAATGTTCCATGTCTTTGGGTGACATTAAATCTTAACTTCAATTAAAAATCCATATGAGTAGTTTATCAAAACTTTAGTCCACATTATTTAAACGTGGATTAAACTGCGAGGTACTGCTAGTGTAAAATAAATCTAATCAATTCAATATACGAGTAAGAAGACATCGTGAAGCAAGATATCGGTGGCAAAAAAAGTAGCCGACACACCTCCTATGATTCATTGGCAATTACCACGGTACGTGATCGTTCATTACTTTCCAGTAGCACCAAGTCATAAAAAGATAATCTATATTATTATGAACGGGTATAAAATGTATCTACTAATAATACTGTATTACTTACTGACAGGCAGTGGCGAAATCATACATTTGTATGTGTAAGCTACTCAAATTCGATCGCGGGTCAATATTAACAAATACACAAATTATTTTAACGTTATTTTTTCCGCCCCTAAACTAGACCGTCAACATTATTTAAGTAGTCTCTAAAAACAAGCACATAATTGTGATATGTCGTAAATTATTGAGGGATTTTGTTTACCACTGCTCATAGTATCCACGACTTGCAAAAAAATGGCATTATTTTTTTAAATAGAAAGATTAACTAAAATCTAAAATTATGAACTTAAGTCCATTCAAGAAATTATTTTTTATTATTTATTATTTCTTTTTCGCTATCAGTTTGAAAATATGTCTTCATATAAGCATAACAAGAGTTAGATATCCATAAGCAAACTGACCATCGGACGAATTTCACAGCATCAGTCATATAAAAATTAATTAAGTTTAGAAGTTACGAGAAATTGCCAAACAGACCTCCTTTTAGTAAATTGTATATTGAAATTTTATGACAGCGAGATATAGTATCGATTAGTATGTAAACATTTGTGCACTATTACCAAATGTTAGTACATGTGTTATTTGTTTATGCCAACAAATGTTCACGTTTGAAGGCTAACATTTAATAGTTCATTGACATTATTGAGCTACTGAACGGTCGAGGTGCAAGTAGCTATTTAAGTAAGATATGAGAGAAAATAGAACAGGAACGTGATATTATAACGTTTTGCAAATTTTTGCTCACAGAAGTTATGAAATGAAAAAATGACTTCTGCAATGTATTTTACATTATAGTAGGAAATTAAAATTATATAAACTCATTTGTACCATTCTTTTTCATAAGAGTTTTTTTATGTATAAAATAGAATTGGATTTTAAAATTCATTTCAGACTCTTTCCTTTCTTTTGTTTGTTTGTTACCATGTGATGTCCTACTTTAAAAATAACTACAGAGGTATTTGTGTCCGATGCTCTACGCTTACCTCGCCAATTTCTAGCCATTTTCTCGACTTAAATTGCTATTTTTGTATCTTTTATTACTAACAAATTAATGTTCTACTTGCCTTGCCTCTGAATATCTAGGTCCAAAACCAATTCGCGTTGTACCAATATAGGTCTATAATGGAATAGTTCACACACTAGCACATATTCATATTGATCATATTTTACAAGTCCAATATCCTAAATTGAATATATAAATGCAGGATATCAGGAAAACGTAAACGATAAGACCATTTTCATTAAACAAAACTAAGTTAGCTCGTGACATGGAAGGCTTAGAGGTACATTTAGCAATGTTTAAATAAGAGTATTTAGAGTGAAGATTTCTTACTCGTCACTCTTAGATAAGAATTGATAGGATTGCGACTGCGCTACGACATGCGACACGACATCTTGACGTGATATCGATTCTGCTGTCGCATGTCTTTGCGATTATCGCCGATCTAAACGATTCGTGGTACCCCATAGACGTGTTAAAGCTACCAATGACGCATTTTAGTACTTAACTGCTTGGATATCCAGGAATGGAAATTTAAGAGTTAACGTGTACTGGTTCCTATAAGGTATATCTAGTACGGCATGTGTATAATCGATTAATTATAATGGTTTCTCTATCTCTCTCTCTCTCTCTTCAATCGGTCCCTCAGTGCTGAGGATCGTGAGTTCTTTGCTGGATTGCTCTTTCCATTTGTAGCGGTCAGAGGCCTGGAGTATGCCGCGCTAGCTGGTATCTCTAGATGATGTGATACTTGGTCTAACTTTTTGGGCTACGTCCTCGAAGTCAAAGTCTTCTAATTTGCCTGTCACCACCAGGCACCAATAAGACACGCATTTTTTTTTTCAGATTTTTTAAAATTAGGACCATGTTGGAAAAAAAATCTCATTTGCTATATAACTTTGAAGGAAAACATCATAAAGCCTGAAACTGTCAGAGACTTCTTTAAAAAAAAAGTGTACGAAGTCTACCAATTTCCACATGCTTAGTGCGGAGGCCTATCACTTCTTATCCTAAAAAGGACATCCGTGCCCAACAGTAGAACAGAAATGGGCTGATAACGCCACTGCTGCCTATATCCTAAATTTTCTCTCTTTTGTCTTTTACAACAACAATTTTGAAATATGGAGTAGTGCCATCCGACGCTGACACAACAATTATTTATTACAACAAAAGCATTCACATAACATCATTGTTATGTAGACTATAATAAAAGTGGCAAATAATAGGATGACATTTAATGTCGGCGTCATAATTATTCTCCTTTTGCATCGCGTCGCGTCAAATTATTAATGACATGCGTGTCTTTCTGCTTCGTAATGGCACGCGCCGATCGGTCAATGGTTCAAATCTCATATTGTTAAGTCTCATTTAGATTGTATGAGATACTGGTACACGTTCTGTAGTTTTGTCAATATGTCTTAAGATTGTATAACATAATTACATAATCATATTCAGAATGAAACTACTGGTGCTATTCAAAAACCGGGATTGTTAAATTGAGGCAAATTATTTTAATTTTTTAAATCTTTATTATTGTAACTTTTCATAGAATGACGGATAAAGAGATATATAGTATGTCAAGATACGCAAGATACTAGGAATACAGTTTAAATCATTTAATTAAATTTAATTAATAGTAATTTGTTTTTTTTTTTTGTTGAAGTTATCAAAGCAACAGCGTGGAATAAGTTTTGTTTTGAAATACCAGCACCATTTATTTATAAAAGATATTTAAATGAATAATTCGAATACGGAGCCTTTCATACAAATGACGAAGACATACTAGACAGCGAGAAATATCTAAATGTAGGTAGGTAGTTTTACATATAAAAAAAAAGAAATGGTATTGCAAAATGTGAAATGGCTTAATAAACTTTCCTTAATGTATAAACATTTAGAATAAAATAATGGCAGTCGGTGAGTTATATTATTATAATAATTTGCATAATTTATGATGAAATAAATGTTTCATTAAACTTGATTTCTAATACTTTGCGTATTTATTTTTATGACGATTTTTATTGCAATGATATTATAATTTTGGCACTAAATTGGCAATCTCAATGCATTTTCACGGATTTTATGTCTTTTAGGCATTAAGTATCCGATAACGTAAAATAGGATCATCTCAAATTTGACCACAATTCTAATAAATTATTACACATTTTATCAATAATCACAGTTTCAATGCCGTTTAACTTCTACGAAATTAGGATCATCCATTTATAGAACTAGTTTCATTTACAGGTGGGTAATATATAAATTCCAAACAGCTCGGTTTATTTCTGTTAGTAAAGATTAAGTTTCAGAATAAGCAGTTCTCGGGTTTGTATCCCAGGTATCTTATTCTCGAAATAACTTACGTATTAAAAACTAATTATAACATGCTTAACATAACACATGAAGGATAATATCATAAGAAATTTATATCCCTGAAAGTTTAAAATAAATTTTCAAAAATATGTCTACTCTACCAATCCACCTCGAGCCAGTATAGTGAACTATGGCCTTAATTCTTCCGAACTAGGCAGAACACTCAATCAATGGCAAGCGAACGTAAGGCTGGAAGACTTAACCCCCAAATACGATGTATTTTTTAAGATGCGTTTCCACCTCTTAGGACTAAGTTTGAATGCCTCAGATTAGTAAGTCTCCGTTACTATACATAACATACCCTTCAACTCAGCAGAAGTATAAATTACATGTATACATTAAAATCATTCATAAATCCTTGCTTTAAGTTATTTAGATATTAATATGTAACTTGTTATGGAAATAAAACTTTGAATTAGTCTAACGTTCATTTTTTTAATATGGATAGTAGCAAACGAGCATGCAGCCCACCTGATGGTAAGTGGCTACTGCCGCCCATGGACATCTGTAATCAACACTAGGTAAAATCAAATCTCACCTATGGTTAGCCACAGATACGTTGCTACCCCTGAGGACTAAGATAGAATGCCTCGGAAAAGTATGTCTCCCTTACCACACCCTACAGACCAGAACACAACATCACATAACACTGTTATTGTTATTGTTATTGGGCAGAAATAGGTGTGGCGGTGGTGCTTCAGGAGTCGAACCACAAAGAGTTGTACCACCTTCAATTATCTCCAGTTCCTTCAGTTCTTATCTTATAAAGAAATAAATAAAATTTAAAGAATATAAACGCACATAAAATTCAGTAAAGACGTTCTTCTCGTTCACTGGAAAGTAACTGGCTCATTGCGTGTAACGGCCACCCACTGGCCGATAGCTAGAACTGCTTCATCACGAGATTTCGAAGACGAAGCCAATCTAATTATAATTTGTAATGGAGTGTAATGACAACCAAGCCTACCTGTCCGTTTGAATTATTTATTTTCCGTAAAGTAAACATTGATAATTATCGATTTTAATCGCTCTCGAATTATGTGGAACAACTTTTTATAGTATTACAAATAGTACTAATTATGGTACATATCTTCGCGAATGTTATATTTTTATTTAACTTTTAGCTTATTCCCGCGGTTACGTTTATCACGGTAATGAGTATCCTATGTGTAAATCTAGATTATTGACTATTGTGTTCCGAGTTTTTGTATAGTACTAATTATGGTACATATCTTCGCGAATGTTATATTTTTATTTAACTTTTAGCTTATTCCCGCGGTTACGTTTATCACGGTAATGAGTATCCTATGTGTAAATCTAGATTATTGACTATTGTGTTCCAAGTTTTTGTGTTAAAGAGTAACAAACACACATACATACACAAACTTTTGCATTTGTTAGTAAGATTAATCTTATAATTTTAGTAGTTTGGCGACAGTGGCCACATACCATGAGGTGGAATGCACGCTCGTTTGCAACTTCCATACTATAAAAATATTATAAAAAAACTCTATGAATTAAGAGAAGAATGATCACCGATAACTTCGGATGGCACTTCGGAAATAGTAAATCATTTGAACAGTTACATCCAATTAAAATCACCTTAAATCAGCGTAATCTCAGCGATCTTTAGTTAAATCTCGTTACAAATGATTTACAAGATTTTAAGAATCGTTAACCGTGTTGTAAACGTAACTCAATTTATCTAAGTTATTAACACGATAGGTTTTAACTTCTAAGCTTGTAAGCCTGACCTCAAATCCTAAGGCTGTAACAAATCAATACAATTGACGTTTCAATTTGTATATTGACACGTTTTTAATCTTCTCGCATTGTTTATGAGTTCGGAAGCTGGAAGTTTGTCTTAATAAATTTCTCAGATTGCTTTGATCTGTAAAGTAAGGCGTATGTTTCACTGAAGACTAATAACGAGTGACAAGTTACGCGAGGACATATTCTACCCCCGACAGTTGAAACTGCGCATGTGAAAAGGAATCAAAATAGAGAAATGTTTGAATTAAATAGATGGGAAATCGTCCGCAGTCCATAATTATGTAAAGTAATTGATAGGCCCTTTTAACTATCAGGGAAGGTCAATGTTTTTCGTGCCTTACACTTAAAAATAATGATTTTGTAGCATATTAAACTATAGTTGAAGGTTTCCCATGATAAAAGTCTTTAAAAAATAAACAATAATGAATTAATTAATGATGAAAGGTAACGAGCGATACCAAGAAAAAAATTACTGCCCACATCGTTTTTTTCGAAATCAGAAGCTTTGTACTTTAAAAAAGGTTCCCGGTTGCGCGTCTAGGTGCTCTAGATATTAAATAGTTTGAAATCAATGTATCCATTCTACCTTAAGCACAGATTAATTTGGAAATATGAATGTAAATAGGTGGTTAATGCGTAGAAAAAATATGTTCATAGTTTATCGTCTACCCATAGTCCGTCCGACAATCCGGTAATACATGAACGCATGTCAGTATGTAATAACGATAAATCTCAACCTGTCTCATACTGTTTCTCTTTTTGTTGCAACTGACGTGTATATCAACACGCCATCGAATTACAGATATTAATCACACCGTCAACTAATGAAACCTGCCGAAAGGTGTAGTATGTTGAAAATGATATCAGGTAAATTGATTATGATCGCTAGTTTTATTTTAAAGTTGTACTGACTTTTGAAGAATTGATTAAGTGTTTATGTTTATTTTTCGAGTAGTTTACAAAATACTTATGGTGCAAACGCATGTAAAACGATGATGCACTCCACCAGATATTATCTAATGCTGCCAATAGAAATCTGTAGAACTCAATGTAAGACAATAGTTTTACATGAAGCCGATCAAAGATGCGTTGGCACTGCTAAGAACTTAGTTTAACTTTAACTTATTTTCACTGTAACACAAAACTGCTTTATGCCAAAAATAACAGTGTCAAGAATTTCTGGTTCATCCTGGACTCTTATATCTATTTGACCGTTCAATTTAACGAATATAGCTCTTAAACTTAATACATTTTGTCACATGTTAAAATGTCTACAAATTTTTGCTTTAACACTAATATTAATCTACCTCAAACTCAAATCTAGCTCTATATTCGTGGATTATGCTAATGCTGGTTACTTGTTCAGCATTAAGATTTTCAACAAACTTGAGCGCTTTAAAATTATGCATCGGGTTTATCTTCGACATTTGTAAATGTGATCACGTTTCTCACCTTCACAAGGATCTCAAGCTTCCAATCCTTTATCGCTGAAACGCTAGGATTTTATGTCCGCTATGTAAATTCCTACATATACTCTGTTATCCTACATCCAAAAGCACGTTTATTTTTGCGCTGGTCCTTGCCATGCAAAGACAAAATCAAAACTATTTTTCATAGTGCAAGTAAAATCGAGTGGAAGAGCAGATGGCCCACTTTGTGGAAAGTAGTTAACGTCGCCTGTGGACATTAACAACGCCACATGAGCCGTTGACGTAGCTTGTTTGAAGAACTCGTGTTATGCATCTCAGGAAAACGTAGAGAGGAAGTTCATTCCGTATCTTGGTAGTTCTAGTTCAAGGCAAACAGAACGTCCATTCCGAAACTTCCATCCTAAAACATATCTTTTGAATCCTACTTATCTTCCAAACGCTGCACCTACCTAAACACAAAACATTTATGTGAATTCTGACATGATTCTCTGGGCCACTCCATTAAATTCAGTGACGCAAACCACTCAACAATTAAGATAAAATGCCACCAACGTATCGTCGGATCTGCACGATCTGTCCGCAGACGCCACAGGATTAGAAATCACATTCACAAGAAATGGTTAGATACCCATTCATTAAAACAGATCTGTAACTGATACATACATGAGCATACGTACTACTTGTTTCTTGGAATTACTACAACGAGAAGGAGTCAGAATTGATTTATTATTAAAACGTTGATGGATACTGTATTTGGACGAATAGTACATTATACATTCAATTAGGAGTCTATAGGAGGCTTTGATATAATTATGGTTACGTATTTCATATTTTTAAAGCTATTATACCCCGATAATCCGGCCGGTACTTAGAAGCAAAATTCGAAAATCCATCATTAAGTGAACCCCAGATAAGATTTGTCTTATCTGAGCTTGTCCATAGGTGTTTTGTTATCCCTCAGGACTAAACTAGGCCGCCTCGGGCATGTATGTCTTCCTTATAACATTTAGTTAATTTTGTAGTTAATATCTTTATTATTTAATCAAGTAAAAATTTAGTTGAATTAAACATTAATGCGTTAAAAAGGCATTTAACTAAAATTTCATATATTCACTATATACACTGTTATTTCACTATGACCGGGATAGAGGAAATTAAATGGTGTCAAATTATTGTTGTTACAACAATTGTCCAAGCAGCCAGTTAGTTTACTTAGAAGCAACTGCGCAAATAACCAGTTACCATGAACCAATTTACATGTCAAATATACAACCATTTAAAACATATAACAGAAAGCTACTATTGCTAAACGTTTATAAACAATAGAAAGTTATTTTTAAGAAATATTTTTTTGTATGTGTTTCATTAAAAAATAAAATAAATATATATTTTGTTCGCTTCGGAAATCGTATAACAAAACGTTTTTATATATAAAATAGACGTATCAATCGAGCATGATGTCCGTCTGATGGTAAATGGGCACTACATGAACAATAGTAATTAACCACAGATAGGAAGAAACTAATATCCACCTAAGATCGACCACTAGCAACATGTCTTATTAGTTCTGAAGACTAAATTGTAACGTCTAATTTAGATGAACCTTACCACACACTCTGCTTTATAACAGTACCACTTAACACTGCTATATCAAAGCTGAAACAGGTGTAGAGACGGAGCCCTATGAGTCTATGTCCTATGTTTTAGGTTTATTATTACCATAGGGTTTTGTGTCTATTTAAGCAGTAGTCTCATTAAACATTACAATAAATACGTCCTACGCTACGTAACGGCCATATATGTACATGTGATAAACACAATACTGACTAACAATATATCTACATACATGATTTCGATATCTTCCTTAACAGAGATCTAATCTGAATATTTGCTTGACAACCTGACACTCTGACCATGCGTACCAAGATTAACAACAATTTTAATTGAGAAGTCACTCGCCGATGGTGTGACAAATTCCTTAGATGCTCGCTATAAATAGAGGCAGTAAAATTAGTACTTTCGGACAAATGAATCATGTATGCCACCAGATACAGATGTCAAAGATTATGTTACGTTATATGACCTGTCTGCATTAAATTGTACAATTATTTCAATATTGAGTTCGATAAATGTCATGTTGATTGAAACGCAGCAAAAAGTTTGTAATTCAAGATTTTATTTGACTATGTACTATGTAATGTATCTATTACAATTAAGGAAGTAATCTAGTACATTACCGGAAAGGGAGCCTTTCTCGGAGTGAGAAGCGTTTTGGCCAAAGGACATACAAACAACGATTGGCAGAATTAGGAAAATTGATTGTATAGATCAAGTTTAGCTATAATATTTGCCATATAAAAATGATAATATCGAGCTAATTGCATGCGTGCAATTACTTTAAACACAAACAGCGGCGACCCACGTGGTGAAGCGGTCACCATACCGGTTTGACTCGCAGTGAGTCCCGGGTTCGATCCCCGGCCAGACAGACATCTGAATGATTAGTTTAGATTTCTGCTATGGGTCTGGGTGTTTGTGTATGATTGTGTATGGGTATGGTTTTCTGTTCCTCTATATTCCTTTCAATAAAATTGCTATTTGTATACTTCTAGCATTTTAATATTAGACAGTCGACGTAATTATAATATTTTACTTTAAGCGATTTCCTTTTTAATATTGCATTAGTATAAAAATATATACTTTCCTTGTTACACGACTGCTTCAGAAATATGTTTTTCGATCGTATATGTATGTCAATTTCTTAAGCACACACTACAGCTCAAACGGATTGACAAATTGTAACATATCATTAGAATTATTTCTGTTTGCAGAATGACATAGCCTATATAATTTTAAAAAATGGCGCCTGTAAATAGTAATAGTTATATATATATATATACGAATTAAAAAAAACTTTAAAAGTTTTTAAGCAGTCAGGTTTTTTGCTCGTGCTTGTTTTAATTTTACTTGTTACGTTTACATGTTACATACATCTATCTACATAACACCTAACTAACATTCACTTCCATTCCTTATGTTATGATTTTTATGTTTAATTCCGGCACACAAAAAGCATTA
>MOOZ01000064.1:145420-160669 GCA_002930495.1 Cecropterus lyciades | reverse complement strand
GGGGTAGGTGCCCTCTTTTTGCAACGAATATTCGACAACTATTCGGTCCAATACCGAATACCTACTTACCTTATTTTTGTCTTATATAATCTTATAGGTGTTTTAAATTGATTTTACTTGAATAAAAGATGTTGTGTTTTTTGAGTTAACACAATATATGTACAAAACATTCACCGTTATTAAGACCATAGACCACGTTGCTAGTGTTTACACTTTACAAATTGACTTTACACACCTATTAAGCTCTCTTTAATATTTTTCAGTTGCTTTACGTGCGTTTAGAGACGTGTGTCCGAGGTAAGGTTCCTAAGATCTTAGATCCGAGGTTATTAGCCTCGGACCTTCTGATTGAAAGGTCAGGCGTACCACTACACTATTACTGTCTATTATTGTATAGTAGTTAATAGTTTATTGAATTATGGATAGCAAGAACGACAGCATGTCCTTCACTTGCCATACTTTATTTGGGCTTTTTTTAATCACATCTGTTACCTAAAGTAATCTACGTTGAGTAAATTATTTATGCATGACTACCATACTATGTAACTGCATGTGCTAATACCTGCCATCTATAGGTATATTTTCGCTTATTATCGATAATTTTCTATTGAGTAATAACTATTAATAGTAAATAGTAACTGTGTCATATTATATCTTATGTGTTATCCGATCCGGTGGTAGTGTAAGAAAAAATATTGTAATTGACAATTTGTAAGTGCCACCGTAGCCCTATGCAAAATAAAGATTTTTCATATCATTTCATTTTATTTCATCATGTTTGTTTTTTTTTACATTTTTTAAATGACAAACGAGCGTACAAAAGTTTATAGAGAGCGATTAGCAATTGGTGTGGTTAGGTCTCTATCTAGTCTCAATTCCTTAAGGGTAATGTACCTGTGGCCAACCTCTGATAGAACTTTATCTGATTTGGGACTGATTACAAATGTCCAGTGGATTTGATCCATGCTAGGTAATTCTTCGTTTCGTTCACGGTAATCGATGTATACCTACAAACTTAGTTACTTGGATTTCATCCATACATCCATTTAAGTCGTGTACATTTGGAAATAGATAATTTTGGAGGACTGCGGATTAGTAATCGACATTTCTATTATTTTTAATATTTCTGTTTGAATTGTTTGAAATCGTATGAAACCAAAGTTATCGATTTAAAGGATTAAATAAAATAAAATATAGTCCGTATCTTCAGGAAACATTTAGCCTTTATATTATTAAAATCCGTCTAGTCTATCAAAAGTTATTCTATCAATTTAAAAACATGTAACACTTTTTAATGAAATTGCGGTGCATATCTAGTATACTAAAAATGAACTACTTGTTTTTGCTTGTCTTACTTGATGAAGTATAAATGAGTATAATACTAACGGTGAACTGGGTACAAACTGCACATGCACATGTGTATTAACATTAGGTAAGTAACGGTAAGAAATGGTAATTTAATTAGCAGCAGATTTTTTTAAATCTTAATCTTGTTTCTAATCAAGAATCGTATTAAATAATAAGTAATTAATTGTATCCAATTAAACAATATATTATTAATCGCATGTTATTGGATAATGTGATTATAATTTAATTTAATAATATTTTATATTGGATTAGATCATCAATCAGATTAGATCAGAAATAGGTACACAGATTTATACCTAGAAATCTAGTTGCTCCGGAGCAGAATTATAGCCATACTTGTTTATAGTCAATACAGTTAATATATTTAAATTAAGCTATTAAATACACATTGATGTAACTTGTTTTCTTCATACCACTTTGCAATGATGCAGTTTGCTGTTGATACTTGTAATTATTATCACCATCTTCACAGGTTTATAAATGACCTACGATATATTACTACGTCAAACGAAGCATTATGGCACCTTTTTTACATATATACCTATAGCACGCTAGGAGGAGTGTGAGAGTCTTCTTAAAGTTCATGTACAGAGGGAGTGCGGAAAGACAATATTTGAGCTAGATTCGTGTTTCTATAAAATCTTTCAATCGGCTAACTTAGGTAACGTTATGCCTGCTAACGATCGGTTTAAACCTCGCTTGAACCAGAAAAGATTACTATTAAACCCACAGAAGTACAATATATAGCTATAATAATATTATATATAAAATGAGATGGTGTATGTCTGTGTGTCTGTATGTTACTCAATCACACAAGAATCACTGGTCCGATTTACATGAAATTTTGCACGGATGTAGCTTATTTATCTGGTCATTATATAGGCTACTATTGATTTTGATATTTTTCGCTATTTAAAAATGGCGACTATTTTAGTGACGTCACTACACCCTTTGGTTTCAGACTTTCATATTTCCATTTTAAATAAGAAGGAAACGTTATAACAGCAAACTTTCGATGGCATATACGAGGTTGACATTTACTTTTCTATCCGGAAGGTCCTTCTCACTTTTCATGGTCATCCAACGGTTAACGAGTAAAACCAATTTTTTTTTGTCACGGATACATCAGCTAGTTAGTAATAAATTCACTTTTGGTGGGTGCCAACCCTAGCGCCTTGTTCAGCCGTAGGTATATTTCAAGGACACGTCTGAGTCGGCCTACTGTTTGTTATCTATAGTGTGACAGAAGTTGGCTACAGATCTCCAATGGCGGCAGTAACAACTTACTATAAGGTATAGTGCATGTTTGTATGCCTCTTCAATTTCATGCAAAATGTAATCGCGATGACCCGCGTGGCGGAGCGATCACTCTGCTGGTCTGGCGCGCAATGCGTTCTGGGTTCGATCCCTGGCTAGGCAAACATCTGAATGATGAATTTAGATTTACGTTCTAGGTCTTGGTGTTTGTGTATTCGTCCTTATGTGTGTCCATGGCAACATGAAAAAGAGCCCCTAGTGGGGGCTATGAGTGTAGAAAGCATTTATTTAATTATTTAATCTTTCCTACAATCTCGGAGGCAGAGCAGGTAGGTAATATTCTACTTGAATTAACCTTGTTAATGGTCGACCTCATGATTTACCTTTAATTTCTTCGCTAAACTAAAATACGTGTAGGTAAATATTAATTGATAGATACTTATAACCAGGAGGAGTTTCAAAGTAACAATTGAAGACCATTTAGAATTCCTTGCTTTGAGAATGGCATTTCCCCGGTTACCCGATACTTTTTCGATTAAAATTATGTTTAACCTAATGTAAAGTAAGTTACATTCGTAACCACCTACATATATTTAGGACGTGGTGCATTAAAATTTACGGGTAGATAAATAAACAAAACCATTTGCTTAACTTATTGGTAAATCGTTACACGATTATGTTACTCTGTTGTTACTTTCTTAAATTTAAACTTATTATCGAGAAAATTTCTTACTATTACTAAATTATTGAATTTTTGACTAAGATTTATCACGTATTGAGTAAAATAGAAATTTGATTGCTTACTGCTTAATAATTTAAAATCTTTGTTACGATTTCAAAACAGGTAATTTTAAATAATCACGACCTTCTCACATAGTTCATTATGATTTCCGAGTAATTTATTATAATACTAGTTTATTCCCGCGGCTCGGCCCGCTACGGTCACTTTTATCACCGTAATAAGTATCCCATGTGTTAATCCAGGTCATAAATCATCTTTGTGTCAAATTTCAGCGAAGAACAATAGTTTTTTCGTGAAAGAGTAACAAACATATACATCGTCGTAAATTTTCGCATTATAACATATAATTTTCGAATACATCTTTTTAATAACGGCGCCCTTTAAGAAATTCTCCAAAGCATTTTTTTTTATTTCTCAAAGTCCACATTTCCCATTTGCACCCTACGAAATAAGTAAGTTATGTTATCCATTTATGACGCACAATTGACATGCAACTTTAATTATCAGTTTTCCTACTGAAGGTAAAGTGAATCACTCATGACGTTTTCACACGCGTTTGTTTCGTGAAGAGATGCACGTCGTAATACTTTTAAGACATCACACGTGTATTTGATTATATAATAACCCTATTCAATAGGGTTCCGTACCCAAAGGGTATAAACGGAACCCTATTACTAAAAATTCGCTGTCCATCCGTCTGTCTGAAAGAAAGACCTCAAAACGGAAAAAAAATGTTTAAATTATTCAAACGGAAAATCACTTGCTTGTCTTTAGTTTTTAACCCGTAATAGTCAAAAATCTCATATCGTGAGTACCCGTAAAACATCAAAATGCATCATTACCGCGATAATATTAGTCTAAATTCATAAATAATTATGTGTTCAAAACTGTAAATGGTAGCCATTATAATTCTATTTAAATTTCCCTAAATAAAAAATATATTTGAAAAAATATACTTAAAAAATAATAAAAAATTCGTTTCATCTATATAAGATCAATATAAGATGATATCTACGTTAATTGTATACACAGAATTAACACTTAATAGTTATGTTTAAATTGCAACAAAGCGAGATAGAAGAATTAAAAAATATTAGCACATTCACCTTGTTTCCCCAATTCATCTATATAATTATATAACTTAATTTCGAAAAAAACGCCATATCGACAGTATCTGTCAAAAAGCCTATAAATGTCTCGGTTTTGTATTGCACAATTATAAAGATTTCAAATGCCCTTAAACTAAAATTTTGCTTTACAACTCCTTGATCCACAGTGGCCAAGCAACACTACACTACTCCACATTGTAGTGTTGCTTGGAATCCTTATTATGATGTGTATATTAAACGTCTTGAAAGAATTTAGCTTGTTTTTTCATGCAACCTAGCGAAGACCATACCAAGCTACAGAGACCGACTTCATTATTTCAATATGATGTCGTTATCAGATCGAAGACGAATACATCGATTTATTATTTTTATATAAACTTGCCAATGGTTTAATTGACGCTCCAGAACTTCTTTCAATTTCAATTTTCTCCTCCATCTTAACTCCTAAGAGCCTCTAGGTTCATTATGTTTCATTGCAATACCAAACTTAGACAAATTTTCCCTATAAACAGTATTCTTCGTGAATATAGGAGTAATCAAAACACAAAGATATTGATACCATTATTATACGCAAGATTAAAAATACCGTAAATAAATCTTATGAAACATGAATATAATCCTTAATAGTTTATTTCAAGAAGTCTTAGGTGTATATTTTATCACATTTGTAACATTCACCATCATATATTATTATTATTATATCTATTTTTATCATTTTATTATTTAAATTGTGTAATTTTGAAAACCTATTTTGAACTGTCAAAATTTTGTAATTTCTTTTATGTATTTATGCTCTGATTTATTCTATACGCTGTCTGTCTTCACCTATAATTGTAATGTCACTTATGTTTTTTTATCTATATATTATATTGTTTGGCTTAATTTCTGCACATTATGTTGGTGATCATATTAAATAAATAAATAAATAAAATCCGATGCGATTTATATTTAAATATGTCCGTATTTACGTGTAATTTTTTATAAGGCTTATTATTTATACAAAATATTACGATCGTAATAGTTTTTGTTTGATTTAATAGCTATTTATAATATTAAACCGTAATATTAGTGCTCCAGTAAAAACTAGAATATAAACCTAGTTTTGAATAAGTTAAAAACCTCGTACAATTTAGCACATTTAAATAATATTTATCATTCCAAACAAATATCGTTATAAAAACTCGTAAGTATACAAACAGTGTCTGGGACACAGATCAGAGATTTCTTTAAAAAGTTTAACTAGCTAGGGGTTGAACCTATACGAATTACAAAATAATATCTTGCTTTATTGTTAAAGGAGAACATCAAAGGTATGACTGAGAGTTTAAATAACATTCATTTAACAAAAAGTAGAAATCGACTTCTATGCCACGATTAATATACCTAAAACCTTCTCCTAAGTCTAACAAATACGTACTATGCTGAAAACCGCATCAAAATCGGTTCAGCCAAACGCGAGATAATCGCGCACAAACATACAAATAAACATACATACATATATACGGGTCAAACTGAGACCTCCTTTTTTGAAGTCGTTTAAAGGACAGTCATGAGGACTGCCCATAGACGTGGAAACTTAAAAAAATAACGCATGTACATCTATGGACATATAATTATACACACTGTACATGTAGCATGGAACGCGTTCGGAGACAATGACGGGAGTTCCAAGATTTTTATTCACCCAAAAAGTGCTCAACGCGCCTAAAATTCTCACTTCAAAAAGAAATCCGTACTTGGCCATCGTGGCTGACTATGATCAAAAATAATCTTACTCTAACTTGAGGGCCACGAAACATTCATATGTCGCTGCTACCTTTGGTGTTGAGCAAATTTTGACAATTTCGCTACATTTTGAGTCCTAAATAAACGGACACATTCATTTTTTAACGATCATCACTAACGCTTGCAACGCGAAGTGAACAAGTGTAACTCGAAACGCATGTTTGATGGCCCTAACAAAGGAGATTCGTGCCCAATAGTGGTATTTCATTACTTATGTTATTCCATTTTTTCATAGCTACTCTTATATAACGCATTGTGAATGTAGCGGATTCATTCAATATTTGTTTATAACGTCGTACGTTATTTTAACTTTCCATTTATTAGGGTTTTAAGGTCGATTAAGGTTTATTGTTCGCAGATTTATATACAAATAGAAAATGCGGTTCAAGGTTGAAGATTAGAAATCGATCATTGACAGAATTAAGGGCGAACTGAGTCGACCGCAAGGTCTCTTTTTGCATGGGTTTCGAAATGCAGTGATTACCACAATTGCAGAGGTTTACACTTTGTTACGTTAGTTAGTTGAAAAAATGCGTACCTATAATGACCTGAATTTTATTAGGTACGTTTATATAAATAAAACGTAAAAGTCTGTTGCCAAATTAAACAGCGTTAGCGATTTCCTGAGAGTAATTCCTGAGAGTAATCCTTACTTTGATAATCCATACTCAATAAAAAACAAAGTTACGCGCGTATCTAGGAATATCGTATATTTTTGCAAAAAACTACAGTCTTTTAATTTGAACAAAATGTAAATTCTTACTAAAAGTATCTATTCCGTATAATTAGAAACCATCGTATTTCGACTAGTAGCACCAACGTCACGTCTATGTCTACTATACCTTACAACAACAATCTTAAGCGTTGTGGTTGAGATTTGAAAGATGTGATATAGTAGCCATCCTTATCTGAGTCGCTCCAATTCTGTCGTCAATTGTAAGAACGCATCCGACCGATCTATCTACGTAATACCTTAATCTTTCCACCCATGGACATTTATAATGAATCTTAGTTCAAATTAGAATCTTACCTAAGGTCGGTCACATATGTGGAGCTACCCCTGAGGACTAAGTTGATATACCTCCAATAAGTTTCTTTTATGAAGGTAGTAGGAAGTAGGTAGTAGGAAGCCTTTTTGGTTCGATTCCGTAAGAACCACCGCCACACCTATTTCTGACTAATAACAGCAGTGTTAAGCGCTGGTGTGGGTGTGGCAGGGGGAGACATACTTATTCAAGGCTTTCCAATTTTGTCCTCAAGGATAGCAACGCATCTATGGCTAACCTCCTCCTGGCTGATCTTATCTGGGGTCAATTACAAATGTCCATGGGCGGCAGTGGCTACGTACCATCAGGTGGACTGTATGCGCGTTTGCTACTTCCATATTTAAAAAAAAAAAATTAAACTTATAGGTACACCACAAGATACTCACATTAATATAATTATAGCTGGGACGGCCAGCGAGGCGCTGATTAGGTAGAAGGCGCCCGGGAACGAGGATAGTGTAGACAGGTACACTTTGCTGTACACCGGTGAGTACACCACCGGAACAAGAGCCTCAGATATGCTTATTAGAGAGCTTGTTTTACCTGTGAACAAAAGTGTGAATTATTTATAAAAATGATGATAAAAAGAAAGATAGGGGACGAAAGAAGACTGGAAAACTATCGGCCCGACCTAATGTGACCTGAACATTAGGTCGGGCCGACAATTTTCCAGTTCGTCGACTGAGAAATATAAGTATTAGTTATAGTATGGTGAAAATCAATTTTATGATAGCCTTATGTGCGCAAAACCCACTCTCGTCGCTCTATGTGAACAGCAAGACAGCAAGACACCAGTGAAACTGTCGAGCCAACTTAACGTGAATAGGCGGAAGGGACCCGAAGGACAGGGTTCACATTCGTCGGCCGGGTAGTTGTTTTTTACGTTTCATAATATATATATCTCGATGTCCCATAAAATTTGAGAATGCCAACTGTTCCTACGCAACTGTTCTTACAGTTTATGAGTATTAAGTCATAATATTAAGCCCGCATAAAATCTATTTTTATCGAATTTCTAGATATTTATATTTTTACTTTTAATGTTAAATTACTTTACACAAAAATTTTCCTAAACGATATTTCATGGCAATTTCCATTGTATTACTAATAATAAAAGTGTACGTAATATTTTTTGTAATTAAAATTTCTACCGAATTGTTTCTTAACGAACTTCCGCAATAGTTACTGAGTTCGTATGACATTTAACTGTATGTATGACATTTACTGATAGATAGATAATATATTGTGTCCTAGAGTAAAAGACTATAAATCAGGTTTTTGCCCGATTTAATGTTATACCAATAATGTTAGAAAAACGGAGAATAATCGATAAACGGTTTCAAGTCAGATTTTTACCAAATTAAATTTTTATAGCAAATTTGTTAGATCTATTACAGATTTTTATAGATCTGCTGCTGAAACTATATTATAGATATTTAGGTTTAAATTGGCCTTTTTATTAAATTACTCACAGCTATTCATATAACTGAGCAGTGATAGTCGAATGGTTGAAACTCATCCTCTCAATCCAGAGTCTGAGGTTCAGGCAGGCACGTACCACTGATTATTCTAAATTATCTGCGTATTAGAAGTTAATTATCACTGCTTTACGGTGAAGGAAAACATCGTGAGGAAACCTACAAATCTGAAAGTTTTTTTAAAAATTCTCAAAGGCGAGTGGGGTCTACCAATTCGCACTTGGTCAGCGCGGTGGACTATGGCCTGAAACTCTCTCAATCTAAGAGAAAACTCGTGACCAGCCATGTGAAAATAATGGGTTGATGGATGGATGACTTATATAATTAACATTGTGTTGTAAATACGTAGATACATACGGATGTTGCACTGTAATGGTTTTTATATCAGTTTAACTTACAAACCTATTTTTGGTCGAGGCGATCAAGAGTTTCTAAATTAAGTTCCGACAAAATCTGGTCAACTCTTTTAATAACTCAAAAAAAAACTTTGAATTACAAGATACAAGGTTTGAAGGTTTAAAGGTGGTAGAACTCTTTGGGGTTCGACTCCGGAAGCACCACCGCCACACCTATTTCTGCCTAATAACAGCAGTGTTATGCGCTGTTGTGTTCGGGTCTGAAGGGTGTGGTAAGGGAGACATGCTTTTCCGAGGCATTCCATCTCAGTCCTCAGGGGTAGCAACGCATCTGTGGCTAACCTTAGGTGAGACGTTGATCTAATCTAGGGTTGATTACAGATGTCCATGGGCGGCAGTAGCCACTTACCATCAGGTGGACTGCATGCCCGTTTGCTACCTCCGTACTATAAAAAAAAAAACGACATGAATGTAAAGAAAACTCTTTTTAACCGGATTAATAAAAGATTTTAATTCCGATTGCATTTTTTATTTTTGCTTCTCGATTATTTATTAACACATGAATTTATTTTTATTCTAGTTGTTCTGGGTTTGCTTCCCGTTTTCAATTCAAATATGAAGAAGAATGGGTAAATAGTGAATGAAAGGATATGGCCAACTTTTGTATGGCTCTCTGCCTAGCTTCTCAAATATATGTCGACGTAGGAATTTTGTTTTTTTTTTGCATTAAAGGTATCTTAAATATATTACAGAACAAATTTTACAGTCACAGATCATAACGTTTTTTGTAAATAAAAAAGAAAAACATATGCGAAATTCTACTTATTTTTAACCAATATCCATGAGTTTAACGTTAAATATATACTTATTATTTATTTACATAGTTACAATTAGCGAATAAAGACTATCACAGAATAATGTTCAATTTAGGATTTTAATAGGTTTTTATAAAAATTATATTTATTAGTCATTGTATCAGCGTTTCATGTTCGATTTATTACAATTCGATAAGGTATTAATTGCATTTTTTTAATTTCTTACGCTACAATAATTGGCGGTGAAATGCTGTATGGTGGTTAAATATGTATGTATACAATATTTAATATCTATATGATTTTGTGGCCTTTTGTTTATTGTGCCTGAATGCAACCTGTTTTGTCTCAGACTGTATGCTATGGGTTTTCCATGTTACTCCGATGACGGGCTCTCGGATGCCTGAAGCATACAACGCTATGCTGATCATATATTCGTACTAGCAGAACCGTGGCCACTTCGTTAGGCATTAAAAAAATATTGGTGTGTTTTTTTAGTACTAAACGTTATAAGGATTATGTTTATGTGCATGCCAATTTGCCGAAACATGTAAGCTCTATTATGTAAAATCTTGGTGTAATTACCCTTTGCTTTGCTTGTAAAGGTACCAACTTTAAAGTATATATTATTACATATTATACTGTTTACCTTTAAAGTATATATATTAAAATTATTATGATTTATTATGTTTGTTTTAGTTGTTCAATACTTCTTTGTATACAATATTGGATGTAGTGTTATTATCTGGCAGCAAAATATTTTTATGCATATCCAACCCGAGATAAAGCAACATATAATATGTATATCTGATTATGGGAAAAACATATATTTTTTAAATCAATCCCTCCTCTTGTACCTTACCATTATCTATAAAAAACGACAAAACAACACGTTTGTTGTATGGGAGCCCCCTTAAACATTTATTACATTTTGTTTTCATTATTTATTTTTAAAATGAACTAAATACACTGTAAATATAGCGGCACGTCAACTGAAATACCTCATCTGTGAAAATTTCAACTGTCTGCTTATCACGGTTCATGAGATACAGATGTTAGACCGACGGACAGACGAACAGACGGACAATGGAATCTTAGTAATAGGGTCCCGTTTTTACCCTTTGGGTACGGAACCCTAAAAGCAACAGAAATACCACCCAACAGATTACGACATGGTCGCGGTTACATACCTATACTATATACCTACCTATGTACGTAGTAGTTTAGGAGTCCATAGTAGACTAACAACGTGACCCGTAATTTATATAAGCTATCCTATCCCTCGAATTGAATCAAACTGCACACGGTGTGCAAATTTGATTGAAATCGATTCAGTATTTTAAGAGCCCATCGCGGACAAACAACGTGACATGTATTTTATATATATTAAGATATTTAAGCCATATTTTCAAAATACCGTCATATGTTCACAAGTTAAAAAGAAATATTCATCCCCATTGAGAAACAACAGATTGTACCTAGTGCTTGTGAAGCGATACATTAGAAATAAATAAATTATTATAAAAGAAAAAAACTCGACTACATAACTAAAAACAGAGAAATGAGCACTACAATAATTTGTTAATAACGAAATTATAATGTATTATGACGCCCAAATACGTTGTACCAAATTTCAGATCGATCAGCGTTATGCACTTTTCGGAACTACACCCAATTTACATATTCAAAATGGCGTTTGACCCAATTTTATTTTGATGTTCGTGATCACACCTTATTTCAGATTTTACAGTTAATATCAGAAAATATATCTAGTATTAATTGTGAAATCCTAAACAGAGTTTACATCTTTATAAGGCACAAATAAGACCACATTAATACTATGTCATCAAAAATAAAATATTGTTGGCGTTATGAAAAATGACATTAAATTAAAATAAAAGTCTCAGCCCCTGTAGTGTATGAATAAACGTATGACTACCAGTAACAACGGGGAATAAAAAAATATTGCTCATTGAAGACAATGAACTTCTAACATTTTTAAACATGTCTTAAAATGTTTCACTTGTTCATTATTACAAACTCCAAGCAAATTCAGTAGCGTGATTCACGATACAAATAGCATCTTTCCATGTTATCATTTATAAAAACCAGCCAATGCGAGTCGGACTCGCGCACAACGGGTTGCGTACCATTATCTATGAAAAACAGCAAAAATTACGTTTGTTGTATAGGACCCGACCTTAAATTTTTTTGACGATCCGCGTATGATCATGTGTGTGTGACCATCATTTCAAATATATAAATAGCTATCATTGTTTATGAGATATAGCCTGGTGTCAAACAGATGGACAGCGGAGTCCTAGTAATAGAGTCCCGTTTCTACCTTTTGAGTACGGAGCGTTAAAAACTATACACGAAATCTTTAACTATAATTCCCGAACAGGCTCGCTCGTAACATCGTCAACGTCTGCTGTTTGCTTCGTCTTTAGCTATTATTATTAATATATTAGTTCGTTTTATGTTTGACTTATCTACCGTAGTTCACACCAACAGCAAAATATAACCAATTAAATTCACATTTCAATGTCACAATAATCATTATCTTTAACGGAGTCTAGAAATATAATTAAATTTTCGTAAACATGTCACATTTTAATATTAATTTTGTTATTTTTATGATTGTGAATTAGATTAATTCGTACGAAATAAATTAATTACAAAAACATAGATGGTAAATTAAAGAATCAAAATAATCATGTCCATCTCTGTTTATTTCGTAAACATGGGTTTCTTTTTTAAACTACTAACAGACATTAAAATTTTATTTCTTTGTATAGAAGCACGAAATGGGTAATTTCTATAGTTTAGACAGTAGATAGCCTTTTAGGCAGTAGCTATTACAATATTATTAAGTAACGTAATTATGAATATAGTCCAATTTTAACCACTAAGCGACTAATATATTTAAATATGTTATGAAAAAATAACCTCTACGCTTTGACTCTACAATTCTATTGTTATCGTCATTAAAATCTGTTGCGTAAATACCGACAAACACATGAATACCTTATAATAATAACTGCATTAAGCATGACGTCACTATATTTTAACTAATCGGCATGTAACAGTTATGTTGTTCGATCAGTCTGGCCGAATTCAAAGGTTTCTATTGCCATTTTGTTAACATGATTGTATAGGAACAATGTTTTATAAAATTTCAAATTTACGTCATAATTTTACCTAAACTTGGCCTATACGAAGGTTAGTATAAATAAAAAAAAATGATAAATACTCAAATAAATACTTTGGTATATTATGATAACTTAAACCCTACTAATATTATAAATCAGAAAGTTTGCTAGGATGTATGTGCGTTATTTACTTTTTCACGAAAAATTCATTTTTTTTAAATGGTTAAACCCTTTGCGGTGGGATTCTGGAGGCACCACCGCCAAAACTATGTATTTCCTCCTAATAAAAACAGCGTTAAGTGCAGCTGATTCTGGTTTAAAGAGTCTAAAGAGCGTGGTAGGTAAGGAAGAGACACTTCCATTATCGTCAAGGGCAGTAATGCATCTGTGGCTGACGTCAGGTAGGATTCAAATGTTATTTGGGGTTCATTATACATAGATGTCCAAACGAATTTAGCCTCAGAGACTGGTCCGCAAGGTCAAATGCGTGCGTACTTGTTTTTTTTTTATAAAACTGATTTAGTAAACGAGCATACAGTCCACCTGATGATAAGTGACCAGTGTGACTGTAATCAACTCCAGTTAAGATTAGAATCTTACCTGAGAATAACCACAGATGTTGTTGTTACTTCTGAGGAATAAGTATTTCTCCATAACCACCATAACATCATTAACTTTGCTATTTTAATAATAAAAAATACAATAATACGACACTTATCAATACTTTCAAATAACTGAGAATTTGGTACAGAGAACTGAAAATTGTAAAACGTGTCTTAATATGGCACCAGAATAAATATAAGGTAGTCACAGGTATGTAACTCTACTATCTGTTGTGTAAAGTAAGCATTACTGCGTTGTTCATATCAAGGATACTTTGCTTAATGACATAGTGAACAAATAAACGTAGATTTAAAAATACCGTAAGATACTGTTCTACGATGAAAATATTTTAAACTAACAAACACATACTATACGTTCAGAAAATATAAAGGCCAGTTGCCGTCTACTGTATCGTGAGTAGGGTGACCAAACAGTTTAAAGAGATACGGATTTTTCCATTTCTACGAATAAATGAATTTGAACGCTATTTGAAAGCAAAACCCATTTTTTTGTGACTTTATCTCAGAAACTTGGTGGATGTTTCGAATTAAAATATTTAAGCCCGTAAGATATTACTTATAAAATAATATACAGTTTAGCGTTCGTTTTTAATTCCTAAGGAATAAATATGTGTTAAAGGAGAGCTACGACTTGTTGGTTTGCTAGATACCGACAAATTCACGCATAAGATCAGATCAAGATAATATATTTATGTCTTTAAAAGATAACTCGTATAATTTTTTTCATTTAATTTCCTTTTAAGGTTCAGTAATAATTAAATATTTATATACTATTTGATTTATTAAAATACTTAATAGCTTTCTTTAGTTATATATTTAAAAGTACAATTATTATCAATTAAAACTATCAGGATATAAATATTTTGAATCAGGACGTCTCACATAAACTTCTGGTAATCTGGTAGCACTACAAAACCGTCCCCCGTTATGTATATAAAATATTGGAAATATATTATTGGCAGATCTCGCAGATTGCTGGCGAATGAGTGTAAACATTTTATGGACTTTGTTTTATCGTGGGTACCCAATGACTTACAATATAAGAAATATTTTTTTTATTATATAGGAAGTTGAGAGAAAGTGTCCACTGCCTTATCGACATTTGTAATTAACTCCAGGTAAGATTAAAGTCTGAAATTGGCCACAGATACAAGGCTACCCCTGACTACGTTGGTACGCCTCGAATCAGCGTGTCTCCGTACAAACCTGAACACAGGGGCGCTGACACTACTGTTTTATGACAATATCGTATAGGTTCTAATAATATCCGCGTCATCGTGCGAAAGGTGATAGAACCAATACGGTTCGGTCAGAGAGGTACTAGCGAGACATCTATTTTTAGTGTATAGCTAACACTATACACTAAAACTGTGTTGTGTTGAGTAGTGTAGTGTGTAGTGTAGTGTGTGTACTACACTACACACTACACACTACACTACCCAACAAGTAGCCCCACAGTAGGATTTTCTCCTGTGTCGTGGGTGCCATAGACACACAAAGACAAATACTCAAACACCCAGA
>MOOZ01000064.1:129531-145396 GCA_002930495.1 Cecropterus lyciades | reverse complement strand
CATCATTCAGATGTCTGTCTGGCCGGGAATCGAACCCGGGACCCACTGCGTGTCAAACCGGTATGGTGACCGCTCCGCCACGCGGGTCGTCATACGTAGCAGTTCATACGTAGCGTTGAAAGGGTGTAAGTGCCAGCTGATTTAAAAGCAATACGAAAGCGCTAAACAAGTGTAAATAGGTAGACTTCATTCATCTTTGGGATCAGTTAATTATTATATTCTCACGTTATTTTCTTCTCCCGTTAAACTTAGAAATTATGTTTTTAATGCGCGCTTAACGCCAATCATGCTTTTTTTCGCCTAGTATTCTTATTCGGATCGCCGGACCCTAGAATAGCCACCCTAAGGTGGTGAACCCTTATGGTTCGACTCCGGAAGCACCACCGCCCCACTTATTTCTGCCTCATAACAGCAGTGCTATGCGCTGCTGTGTTCTGATCTGAAGGGTGTGGTAAGACATACTTTACCGAGGCATTCCATCTTAGTCTTCAGGGGTAGCAACGCATCTGTGGCTAACATTAAGGTGAGACTTTTATCTTACCTAGGGTTGATTACAGATGTCCATGGGCGGCAGTAGCCACTTACTATCAGGTGGACTGCATGCTCGTTTGCTACTCCCATAATATAAAAAAAAAACTCAAAAATATTATTCGTAACCGTTCTTAAGAAAGGACCTAATCATTTACAGTAAATTAAATGAAATGAAAATTATTTTTTGCTGTAGTAATAAGATGACAAATGGTAACAAAAGTGTACATCTCAATAGTGTCGTACATTCTACTATTACCATACCGTGCAATGCCAATTAGGTATCTATTAATATTTTAATATATGATTTGTCAATAATATTTATGTCAATGTCAATACAAATTTAAATCCTAGATTATTATCAAATTAGATTATTACGACCAAATAGTAAACTTAATAAAAAAAATGTACTTTCATTCGAAGATCAATGTCAATTTAACAATTATTCTCTCTGTATGTCATGTAATCATTTAAATTGTAAAAACACTTTTCTGTAAGCCAAATAAATAGTTTCTTTTTAAGAGTATGTAGATGCAAATCTTTAAAGCAGTTATGCAATTTATTGTAAACTATTATAGCATTTATATAAGAGTTTCTGCTGTATAATTTTAGTCGACTTATACGTCTGCTAACAACTTGCTCGTGGGTTTTGAATTACTCAAAATGTTCCTTGACAAATACACAAAGATTACTGATATACATACAAACCAGTGGTAATATCACGACAAATGGCCCTTACATATTTTTTCTGTACCAGAAAAGCTTTGTCAATCTCTACAGAGTTTCCCCAAATCAAAAGTCCGTATGATAATATTGATGAAAAATAACCGTAATACGCTGCAATTGCTACTTCTGTAGATAGCGTAATCCGTAATCTTTTTAGCGCAAAAACGAACCCATCTATCTTATCACAAACTTATTCGATATGTTACTTAAAATTGCAAATTTTTTCCAATATAATTCCAAAAAAATTATTTTGTCAACTTGTTCTATCACATGTGTTCGCATAAACTTACATTTATCAACAACTGTAGTGTCGTCTCCAAAAAGGATAGTTTCATGGTTTGTTACATTTGGGAGATCGTTTATATCAATTTAATATAGAAATGGTCATAATACACTTCCTTGTGGAACTCCAAATCTATGTATTTGTTACAAACGCAGATCTAATTTTAACTTTATTACCGTCTACAATTTTTGTTATTTTTACGCATTGTTTTCGATCAGATAAATAACTATTAAGCCATGCATTCGCTTTTCCTCGGATTCCATAATAATGTAGCTTGAGAAGTAGTAATTTATGGTCAACAAAATCAAATGCTTTACTCATGTCTAGGAAAATAGCAGTTACAGGTTTTCATTAATGGCCTCTGTTACATTCTTTATTAGGTTGAAACATGTTAATGATGTACTACTATTTTTACGAAATCCATATTGTTCGTGTTTAAGTATTGCTTGAGTAGTAATAAAATTATATGATCTTTATAGCATTGCTTTTTCAAAATTTTCAGAAAAGATAGGTATTCATGATACTGGACGCTAATTACTCATCTCAGTATATAGTACTTTTATTGTGATTTATTTGTTTGTATTTTAAGTATAACCGCCTTTTTGAGTACAAGATTTTTTTAATACCTCTAGTTAGCCATGAATTTTTGTCAGACTAGTTAGTTTTAATCAAACTGTATACTGGAAAATATAAGTAAAAAAAGTTCGAACAGATCCTGAAATGTTTGAAAGGCTTCGTTTAAGGCTAAGGCTTGTTGTCATAGATTTCCAAAAAAGTCTTGAAAGAGATGCAACGAGAAAATTTGTTATTGTTTTCTTTACTGAAATCTCAGTAAAAGGAACAATTAGTATTATTTTTATTTTTAACTGACTTCAAAAAGGAGGAGGTTGTCAATTCGGTTGTTGAATGCACCTAAACGCTGATGATGATGATAAGGAGTTGTACCTACCTATGTTATGGCTTAGGATTAGATTTAGCTTTAGTTTTTATATAGGATGAGTTACTTTGGGTTGGAACATAATGGAAAACATGAAACTATGCCAGCAGGGCGCGGGAGCGTCCTGCAAGTGGGTCCGCCCATTTCATATAAATTGTAAACGTGTTGTATATTATGCTTTGGCTTACACGTAGGTTAATTGTTAGATTTATGTTGAAGGTTGAATTAACGCTTGTACACACTATGTTAGTAACTCAGATACACTTGTGTCCACTTAGCAAAATTAGTGATAGTATCATCTCTAAAAAATTTTTTAACAAACAATACAACCGACTTCAATGTTACAAAAAGTAAAAAAATATATATTACATGTCGACAGAACTATCCAATATGTTGAGCGTCGACTTCGGGACAATATATTAAACCAACATGTATTTAAATTATTTTTTTACATTTTTTGTAGCATTGAAACCGGTTGTAATTTTTGTAATAATATTCTTATCTATTTAAATTTAACATGTTTCTTTTATTTAACATAAGGTATTCAACTCTTTAGTTTTAGATGACAAAGATTTTGATCAGATATGCATATTTGGCTTGTTAGTGTAAACATATCATATTTACATTTTGGCGTGAGAACATTTTTGCGCATATCTTTCACCTAATATAATAAAATGCTAAGTAAAGACAATTAAAATATTAAGATAAGATAAAATGTCTTACGATAATATGCGTCTAAATATATACAATAGAGTGAATGAAGTATAACCTAAACATAAACGCTTTCTACACTCATAGTCCCACAGTAGGATTCTCCTGTGTCGTGGGTACCATGGACATACAAAGACGAATACACAAACACCCAGACCCAGAACAGAAATCTAAACTCATCATTCCAGAACAGAAATCTAAACTCATCATTCACATGTCTGTCAGGCCGGGGAGCCACTGCGTGTCAGACCGGTAAGGACCGCTCCAACACGTGGGTCGTCAGTATTGTTTACGTAAAGTGTGATTTTGGAGTTCTTTATGCATCATAATATTTTTATAGCACAAAGGTAGCAAACGCTTGTATACGCGGTTTAGCCTTTTTATGGCACGGAGGTAGCAAACGGATATGCAATGTCCACCATTATAAATTTTGTTAAATTTGTTTTCTAAAATGCCATCACATGCACAAAACAAAACCACTTATTTTACAGGAGAACCAGGTAAAAATTATGTAATGGTTTTTGATGAATGAAGTTAAAATAATAAACTCTATTCACTAAAATAACTTGAATATGAGTTTTAGATACATGATAATAGCACCTTTTTGGAAATGTATCTTTTTTCTTTAAAATAATAAATTAAATTTACGCATGGCGGCGCTGTCACCATACCGACGTGACACGCAGAGGGTTCCGGGTTTGATTCCCGGCCAGACATGTAAATGATGAATTTAGATTCTGTTCTGGGTCTGGGTGTTTTGTGTGTCCATGGTGCCCACGAAATATAAAAAAATCCGAGTGTAGGGCTATGAATAATAAAAAGCGTATGTTTTTTATACTTTTTTACATGTATATATTTAGATCGAGTTAATATTGAGTATATATGTTTAGATCGCTACTGGGTTAATATTTTATTTTTAGTAACATTATATCACCCTGACGTAACATACTATATGCACAGTGCACTATTAATTCTCACTTCATGTACAATATACCTACTAACATTATAATAAAGTATAATTATTTGAACTATGTATATAACTCCAAGCCGTAATTACATGAATATCGCATACTACAATATGACTACTCCATTTATTTATTTACTCAAGAGATCCTAATTCAAAAAGATTTATTTCACTGCCTTTGAGGTTCTTTGCACAATACTTCCGTAAAGGCTTCCCCGGTTTTTGCATTATTACCTAAGAACATTTACATAATAACATTTTACGTAATAAGGCTCTAATACTGTCACTTAGACTAATAAAAATCTGATACTGACTTGATTGTTCATTACTTTCCACAATAACGTTTGCTAATTACATATTTTTGTATACTAAAAAATAAAAAAAAATGTTCTTTAAGAGTGCTACAAATAATTAACCTTAAAGTACATATAAGGGATGACAATGATTTTCAAAGTACAGAAAATCACTTAGTCATATATTTATACTTAGTATATATTTATAGATTAGACTCACCAACTTCATCTCCGCTGACCAGCTTAGTAGCAATCGATCGCAGGGAGGTGGCTCCCGCTGAGCTGAACATATCCAACACTGGTCCCAGGAAGTAAATGGTCCTGTTCGGTGCCAACGCGTACACCACACTGGCAGCTATCCTGCTCACACACGCCACTACGCCGATCACACTGTCTTCGATCTTCCATCTCTTGCTGAACAAATATATTGTTATGAAGGAACCTGCACAAAAATTCGTTTATATACACGTTGTTTTTATTAACTAAATTTTACAGCAGATGCATAAACGAACACTTCTAATCTCTAATTATTATAATAAATTCTTACGTTTAGGCTTTATCGTTCTACTAGCTAAAGTACTCGTGCTTCGCTACGGAACATCAAAATGGTCGTTATCTTTAAATAGTGAAAAATATCTGTGATATGTCTGTAATACTGATATTTGATTTCAATATTCGATATTAGTAGCTCAGATAAATAAGCTACACCCATGCAAAATTTCATATAAATCGGACCAGTGGTTCCAGCGTGATTGGGTAACATACAGACACCATCTCATTTGTACCTGCTGTTATAAATATTCTCAATAATAAAATATTAAATTCCACTTTCAACGCTCATGTACATAGGTATATTTGATAACATTATATTGAATTAACACACGTTAAAATCAATAACTCAAACGATTTTTTAAGTGAATATGTACGTAAACCTTTATAGAAAAATATTTATTTAACAGTATTGGTAGAGAAAACATTCTAACATAAATCTAATTTTAGGGAAAGGGCCAATTTGTAACGTCTATATTAGGTTTAAAAGCAATCAGTCAGATTCGGGTTGAAGCATTCAATTGAATTTCGTGATTTAACGTAACATTTGATCTACGTTTGCTTAAGCATTTTCGTCCTTTGATATCTTCGTTTTAAGTGGTAATAGAAGAATTTATAACCTGGTGTTTGCTTCGCTCAAACAGAAAGAAAGATTTTAACAGGTCATTAAACTAACGCTGTGTAAAAAGGTATATTGTTGACGAGCGATTACTTGAATGATGAAACTGTATGACTAGCTCCAGCACATGTACCATTAGATATGATAATTATTGTACAACAAACTTTAATGTAAAAAGATAAGTGTTATGGACTTTGTTTCGTGGCTTCTTCTTGTTGCGAATATACTTGAATAAAATATTTTGATGTTGTTGTGATTTTGTTCTGAAAAGTATGTGAGTATCTCAAAAGGTCGTGGATCCAGTAAGGTTGAACCGAGGAGATAAAGTAAATCGTGTAATGCATGCTTTTAGTTGTAAGGGTGTGGTAATGGGCTTAATTAAATACTAGGCAACCAGTCCTCTGGCACAAATAATATATATACATATTTTTAAATTGGTATTTTTACTAATTTTCATTTGACAATATGGCTACATATTGTCGTGATAAGAAAAAGGGGCGTCCCTTTTCCGCCTATTTGCAGGCGCCATTTTTAAAAATGATACAGCCTATGTCACTCTGTAAACTGAGACGATTCTAATGATATGTCACAATCTGGCAAGCCGTTTGGATTGTAGCGCGTGCCAAAGAAATGGACATACATACAAACAAACATACATACGTACATACGCTCGGAAAACAATACCCTCCTTCTTACGCAGTCGGGTAAAAATAAAATATAATAATCTTTGAGCAGTTCTCAGTACGTGAACAAAATTTCGCACGCTGTCCTAAATATTTACTTAGGCTTTATGTATCTTGACGCTCCGCATTTTAGTTGTCTAAGATCTCTTTCCGGTTGCTATTATCATGGTGTACATAAGTGATGAGTAGTGTTGTAGAATAAACATTGGTTTCAGCGGAAAATTTAGTGTATATATTATTACGTTGGGCAAGGCCGCAAATGTAGTTTTTAAGTAACAGGAAAATGACAAGTATTAACGTTTTATTAATTGGTATCTATTTAAACCACTTACATTTAGTAACTCGTTAAATTTAATTTATAACATCAAAGTAAAATTTAAGTTTTTCTTTGTATATTATGCTTTTGCCCAACAACAAAATATAATAAGCAATATTTTATTGAGAGATTCAGAAAGGGATACAGAACGCATTTTAGTTACATTGAGTTACAAATCACTAAGATTCTAAAGAAATTCCACTTCAAAAATAATGAAAATAAGCGCAAGTTATCTTTGGAATATGTACGCACTACAATTTCAGTAAAATCGGCAATTATCGTGATAACAAACTTTGAGCTATTTATTTATAATGTAATTATAGTGGATTCAAGGAAGATGTTATTAATACAATTACTTAAATGCAATAATTTCAAAAATCAATCTGCAGATATAAATCTATCTGCAATATTGACAATATCAAGAACACATATCCGCAACATTACAATGTCTAATTATTTACATAACCGCGTACTACTATTTATAGCTGCAATGTAGAGCAATGACACTACAGTACAAAATGGAAAGGAAAATTAAAATAATATGTACCTTAAAATTCAGCTAGAAAGTATTTTGTGTGTGATTTTTGCAAACTGTAACGACCCACGTGGTCAAGCGGTCACCATACCGGTCTGACACGCAGTGGGTCCCGGGTTCGATCCCCGGCCAGACAGATATCTGAATGATGAGTTAAGATTTCTATTCTGAGTCTGCGTGTTTGTGTATTCGTCTTAGTGTGTCCATGGCACCCGTGACACAGGAGAAAATCCTTGTGTGGGGCTATGAGTGTAGAAATCTTTTATTTTTAAATAAAATCAAAGTAGCAAACGACGAAGCAGTGCCCTTAGTACCAAATTATGACGATTCATCTATCTCTAATTCTAAACCATACATTTTTTTTTAATTTGTCCATACATTGCAATGTATATTGTAATGTATGGACGGACGTTTCGGCGTATACCTTGCAAAGACTTTCATCTTTGATCGATTGTGTTGCAATGATCAAAAACGTAAATTATAACTGTTTTGAGGAAACGTAATTGAGTCGTACGAAGGACACAGTCCACCTTTGTGGGTGGTTACTCCCGCCCAAGGATATCTTTAACTAACTCCACATAAAATAAAGTTGTCACCCCTGAGTACTCAGATACTTGCCTCGAAACGACATGACAAGAAATCTTTACGCTAGAAATAAGTGTGTCTGTGGCCAAACTTCAATGATTCTACTTTCGAATTCTAGCAACTTCTACCACATTCTGCAATGTTCTACGACCTTCGTTGGTTAAGTAACTTTAGTTTTTTTTTTTCAATAATATTTCCAAATTTATTTTTTGTGTTTTTCTTATATTTCGTTCTGTTTTGAATCAATTGTCACGAATACATACAATATATGGGGATTCAATAAAATACACACGCATACAGTGAGCATTCCAAGCCTTTGTTTTGAACAGCTCTGTGCACAGCTCACAGAGAGTTGTTTGAAACAAAGGTTTATGACTTTTATTTGTGCTGTTTTTCAAAATAAACATTCATAACCTGCAGTTTTTATGTTTAGCCATTTGTACAATTATATCATCACGCTTTACTTAGACAAAAAAGGTGTTACAATAACTAACAAAAAGTCTTATTGCAAAAACACGAGTCTGTTGGTCGAGGTGAAAGTGAGGACACTGAGATAAATATAGTTTAATTCAGAAGTAGAACTGACCAATTCAATGTCGATTTAGAATTGGAGTTTAATGATAGGTTCTAATTTTAAGAGTTGGCCATTTGTTTGTTGTTGTTGAAATCGTAATAACTAGTTCTGATGGTTGTTTGAGGTATAGCGTTTAAGTATCTGTTTTCTGTTTTAGAAATAGATTTTAGAAAGTTTTTAAGACAGACATGATTGTGGGGCGTCTCTATAATATACCTGTTATTTATAATGCGTAGGTTAGAGGTAAGCTCACAAATATGGCATTTGAATGAGAGACAAATTTTCTCTGAAGCTGAAGCTGGTTGCATAAAAAATATTCTGTAAAAATATCGAGCCTTGTAAGCTTGGACTATGTGTAGTTGTCGTAATGTGTAAAAAGACCGTTTTAAACCAAGGTTTCTCAAACTTATATATCCACGTACTCCTATTCAATTTTGAAAACAGCGGAGAACCCCATTAAAAATAGCTGCAGGTAAAGTAGAATAATTATGTTATCAATTAATGAAACATATTTATTAGGTAATAAATATGTTTCATTAATTGATAAGATATTTGGGCTTGCTCTTAACTTTACTTTCAAATGTCAAATGTGCACCAGTTATCTATGTAGCCGTAATTGCGTAAATTTCGTCGTATACCCCCTACGTTTAACGCACGTACCCCTAGGAGTACGCGTACCCCATTTTGAGTAACCGTGTTTTAAACGATCAAAACGACACGGATCGTTGGAAATTGAGCTGTGGTTAACCTGATCTTATATCATAAGCAAAGACGTGTACTTTACCTAATAGAACCAATTGGAAAATGGACTTTGGTGCCTTCTTACAACACCACTGGTTAATTTCTATGTTCATCCTTATGTTTCAGATTAGCTTAAACATAATGATGCAATTCACTCGCTTATAATGAGTTAAAGGTACAGTCATTAGATATTAGGCACGTGTGTTCAAATCTATTTTATTGTGAATATGTATAGATTAGAATATTTATTTAATGCGGAACGCTTCTAGACAGTGCCATTAGTCATTATTTCACAATTGCACCTGCAAGCGGCGGTTTTACTCATGCCTTAAAATACCGTTAAATTGCACACACTGTGATAATGCCTAATGAATAAAGAAGGACAACGCAAACACCATTTGATATACTCATGTTTGTTTTAACAATTAAATGTGTTGTTCTTAGGACAATTTAATGTAACTTATATATACAATTTTATAAATAAACAATCATTTCCAAAAATATATATTATGATTATCATTAATTTTATTTATTTTTAGCAGGAATCGAGCATGCAAACCATTTGATTTGATGGTAAGTGGCAACCGTCCATATTTGTAAGATCAAAGTCTTACTTAATGTTAGTCACAGATGCTATGCCTGAGCTGCAAGTTGGAACGTCTCGAATAATTCTCCTATACCACACCCTTCAGACCGAAACACAGCAGCACTCAACACTACCGTTATTAAACAGGAATAAGTGGGCTGTAAAGCATCCGTAGAAAAGCCAAAAAAGGGTTCTACCACTTTTAAACATAGTTAATCATGATCGAACTTTGATCACTATGCGAAAACTAGTAAACTTTATCTTCAGGAGATGCTTCTGTGCCAACATCGAAATGTTATCCGAAATCATTTAGAGATGACGTTGGAGGTTTCCCCCTCCCCATTTAGGAATATTTTTGGGGGTATTTTTTGAGGGAAAAGCTAGGTTGATTCTTCAAATTGTGGAAACATACGAGGAAGATCTTTTTGTCAAACTAAACGACCTTTTAATTCACTGTCAAAGTTGCAATTTAGGGGATTTTAGGGGTTCCCGTTTTTAATTCAGGGAAAAAGTTTTTAAATAGTTGGCAACACTGAAAATATGAAATTCATTGAACCATTTGGAAGCTGAGATTACACAGATGTTCACGTAAATAAGCGCGGAAGGGGTTAAAGCTAACAGGAATTTTTGAATAGGAAGCGAATACTCGTAGTCGTAAATATCTGTTATTCCTACAACGCCGCTCAGATATTGAGTTTTAAAGGTTCAGGATTCAAACGACTTCACAAAAAGAAGTTTTCAAAGTGTATTTGTTTTTGTTTGTTACTCGATTACTCCGTCGTTTTTGATCCAATTTGTTCTTTTTTTCTGTTTCAAATGGTATGCTTCCCATGTGGACCCATTTAAATTAGAATTAAATTCTGTAGGGTAGTTTAGATAAATATATTTTTTTATTTTAATTCGTTACTGCTGCTACTAGTTGCCTGCAAATATATCTGTGAAGAATAACAAGATGTACGCGGCATGCACGCACTCTATGCTAATCGTAGCTCCCTACACGGTTCCTTATGGATATTCGGTAATTACGTTCACTGGCAATTAAAATAATCACCTGGGCCATTTTATTGTTTATTTGTTCATGGGCTTATCTTGGTTTTATATCGAACATTAAACGGTTAAAGATAGATGTGCAACGGAGTTTTGGTGCCAAATAATTTGATACACAGTTTCGAAGGACTTTTTGTTGCCACGCTTTTGTTATCTCACATATTCATTAAAATTTCTTTTGGATATTTAAAAATTACGATACGTTTAATTTATAACTTATATGCTCTTGATGTTATAAGGTAGTAATGATAAGGCATTATTAATTAACCATAACATACTCCCCGTATCCATATTTAAAAAAGAAATTGCCTTGTCACTACAAATTGAGACGATTCCAATTATATGACAAATGACACTATCAGTAAAGCCGTTTGGGCCGTGTCAAAAAAATGGGCATATGTACATGCATGCACATACACACGCATAAAAATCTTTACCCTCCTTAGTTTGTTTTTGTAAAAAACTATAATGGTTATTGTATAAGTATTAAATTTTTGTTACTAAAACATCTATAATTTTGAAAGACCCGTTTTAACACGCAAATTTAAAAATTTGCTTCTGTCTAGTTACAAAACATTTATAAATTATAAAATAGCGAACAAGTATATACTTCACCCGATATTCCATTATGTGGTATATCTATAACCTAACCTACAAGACAGAGATAGGTATCTGTGATCAATCACAAATTGTTACGCCTAAATTATAAATTTATAATGTAAATTGCAGTGCACCCCTTTTGGTGCACTGCAAGGAAGTGGTGACCACCTTGAAAAACTCAAAGTGGTAAATCGAATATGGTTGGACCACCAGGTACCACCGCCTCATCTACTCCTACCATAAAGCAGTTCTTGCGTTTTTGGCAGAAGGGTGTGATTGTCGGCTGTCGGTGTGTTGTCTGTACTTGGCTATAACAGCAAAGATTGGCAGTACTTTTATCAGTAATTTTTGTTTTTGAAATTGATAATGAAATATTACTCACCAACACTTCCAACAAGGACGGAGTAGGTCAGAAACAAGCTGTAGTCGACCTCGGTGAATTTGTACTTGTATCTCGTGAACCAGTAGGTCATCTGCGCCTCACCTTTATCCCAAACGAAAAAATACATTAGAACAGCGCTTTTCAAATGGTGAGCGGCGACCTGATACCGGGTCACAAATGAAATTCCGGGTCGCACTTAGGTCGCACCCAGTCTTTGGTTACATTAACAGTGTATTTAATTTTGCGCGACCTGGCACCGGGCCATAAAATTTAAATACCGGGTCGCATTGTCTTTTATTATCATTAACACGTGAATATAATTTTTACGACGGCACCAGGTCATAGAAATTAAATACTGCGTCGCATTCGAGTCGAACGCAGTCTTTTCTTGACATTGACATGTTTGTATTCAATTTTCGCGACCCGGCACCTAAAAAATAAATATCTTGCCGTATTGACTTTTGGTGACATTAATATTTGTATTCAATTTTGGCGACCCAGCATATTTCATAATAGTATTGTATGACCCACATAAAAATTAAATACTGGACCGCATTGTCTTTTGTGGATCTTCCTAGTGTTGTTACATGCACTAGTAATGTTAAATACTCTAATGAGTCACAATAGGGAAACATGAATACTAAACCATGGCATAAGCACACTATTTCAGAAAACCGTTCTGTGGACCACAGGCTTTGCCAAACAGGTGAACCCAGCATTTTTACATTTTATTGTCAATTTAGTACCGTCATGTAATAATGTAATTCTTGTATGTATTATACCCAAAACGTGATGGAGGCGTCTTTCGGGACTTGGTGCCAGGAGCGACTGATCCGTTTGCTTTATGTTAGTGCCCTGTATTTAGTTATTACCGAGTTGTAGTATGGAAAAACTTGTTTTAAAGGTAACAATTAGAAGCAATATTACATACACTCTACCTGATGTTAAACGTTCTCGATAAAGAAGAAAGGTAAAAATTAATTTAGAACAAACTATAAACACAGATTCACATAAAGCACTAATGCAATTACAAAACAACAACATATGTTTATGTTGTAAAATTAAAGTTATTTTTTAAAATGTATGCGGTCTATGGATATAAATAAACTATGAGACTAAACTTAGTTTTTCACCTGTGTAATGCGATTAGTTTTTCTAATATTATAATACAAGTTTCAAAGACGGCGTATCAGCAGTTAGAATGCATATCCGCTTCCTATTTTTTATTTACCGACTTCCCAAGGGAAAGAGGTTTTGAATTTGTCACGTACCTATAATTTTTGGGTCGACTCCTTTCTTTTGTTCAAAGTTTTTGCTTTCAGCTTAAGGTTGCATGCAAAAGCTGTTTTATTTTCATTTGATACCGATTCGCTTGAACCGTTTCCTGTAACGTAGTATCAAGGATATTTTATATATAAATATGCTTTTCTTACTATACCTCTCAGGTTAAAAATTAACATATGAGAGATTCGTAGAACCTACAGTTGTATTAGTTGAACCCTGAATACTAGATTCAACCTCTATTAACTAAGAGGTACATAACGCATAAAGTTCAAAGCAATTTGTATTTGCATTGTCCCGATTTTATAATCTGGAGTAGAACAAACTAAACATTTTTATAGTAGTATTAATATAATAAAAAGTCATTTTCATCATGTCAAATATGTATTATAAATAAGTAAAATTATTGAAAATATTAAAACAACAAACCCGACCGTGAAAATCCATTTTATTTTTTGTTCATAGTTATATTTAATTTAACGCTTTATATGAGTTTTCTTTAAAAGTCAAAAAGTCAAGTATAGTATAGTAAATAATCAAGTAAATGTATTATAATTTACATATATATTTTTTGGAATGATCTATTTACTAGCTTCCATTTGCTATCCATATTCGTATGAATAAAAAAAGTCGCCCTCCCCTTCTTTTCCCCTATTTGCAGGCGCTATTTTTAAAAACAATATAGCCTATGTTACTTTGCAAACTGCGGCGATTCTAATGATATGTCTTGTGTCTCATTTCGTCCTGCCGTTTGGGCTGGAGCGCGCGCAAAAAAATTGATATACGAACATAGATACATAAATACATACGCTCGAAAAACAATAACCTCCTTCTGACGCAGACAGGAACTGACTTGTATGCCACAAAAAATTAAAATATAACATGTATTTTTTCAAAGATTAACTTTTTTAAAGATTTCGTATAATTATTGGTCTTATAATATTTCGTGTTTATACTCTATCAAAGGTTATTACAATTTGAAGTCTGGCCGGAATTAGAATTCGGGACCCACTGCGTGTCAGACCGGTATGGTGACCGCTCCGCCACGCGGGTCGTCATATAGGCGGGTATTTTTAGAAGGTGGTGACAGGTTTTAATTTGCAGAAATCCTAATACGGATATCCTACGTTAATAACGCATCCTTGTAATATACCTATTACCAGACGAATTTTGACTTACTTTTATGAGGTTACATTTTTTCATCTCCAATTTGAAGTAAGTCAAAGGTAATTTCTTTGAGTTTTAAAAAATAACTGTCGGGATAAAATACTTGTAATAATCTAAGGTTAAGTTTAAGACAATAGCCAAGTATCTAAATTTGTTCTCTGTCTGTATGTATAGTACTAGTTTTACTTTTCAAAGTTGTCCGTTTTTAGCCCGTTTAAACTTTATCGTTGGGAAATTTTTCGCCGTTTCAAAAGATACTTTCATATACAGAATTAAAAATAAAAAAAAATAATAAAGCAAAATACAATGAACAACATGAATGACACGAACAAAACCATTAAAACAATCTTGTACGTTTGTAGGGAATAAACCAAATAAACAGTTAATTAGAAATACAGATATACATCAGTTCTATTTCTTTGTACAATTAGTACTGTACGAAGAAATAGAATATATATAAATATTAGTATGTTTAAGTGTCAATGATGACGCGTGAACGCCTAATGATTTAAGATCATCGAACTCTACACGCTCTACCCAAAATTAGAGCAGTGTATCAAGGAACTCCTTGTTGACCAGTGCTAATTTTTGGCCACTGTGTAGTTCCAGATAACTTGCTCGCTCTACTTCCTTATCTGTTACCCACGAATAACTTGCTAGTCTAATCTATACATATAAATAAAATACAAGGTACATATAAATTAAATTGAAGTGTCTGTTTGTAATATAAAAATAACAGCTTTTTACCAAATGCATACGAAAGTATATACGATACTGATGACAAAAAATCAATCACTAAAATTTTTGTCTGTCTGTCTGTTTGTTCTGGGTAATCTCTGAAACTACTGAACCAATTTTGACGGGACTTTCACTGTTGGATAGCTGATGTCATAAGGCGTAACTTACGCTACTTCTATTTTAGAAAATTTAATTATAAATATTAAAACCTAAGAAAATCCGCATAAAAAAATTAAAACCTAAGAAACCGCGCACGCTCTACGCGCACGTATATGTATGTTACTATGTCAAGTTACATTTTTTAAACGCGGGGCTCAGCTAGTGTCAAATATTAACGAGCAAAAGCTAATGTTATAGTTTTTAGCAATAAAGTACTGATAAATTATTAAATGGAAAACTACCGCAGAAATATTGAATATATTGTATATGCTGGAATAGACCTACATCCTTAACATAACATGTTTTATTGCAATTAGTATTTGCTCTTGATCCAAAATCAACAAAAAAGGGCAATACAATTTGAGTATGTTTCTGCATAATTTACGTGTATTTATAATTTACACTGTTTGATTTGAAAGTATTTTACGACAAAAATGCAATGAAAGATTTTTTTTTATTAATTAAAAATACAAGTTCAATGATAAATACTGAAATAAAATATGGTAATTAACATTTATATACTATTAATTATTAATATCACCTTATTGAGGTACATTAAGAATCTAATTATATTCTTATCTAAATCTTCTAATCTATTTAAATCTTCATGTCATTTAGTTAAGAGAGTTAAATCATATTAGTGCTGAATTTCTTCATATCACATAAAAACTATTAGAAAATGGATATAGATGTGACTTGAAATTGTGTAACATTAGGAAAGCCTTTGTGAAAGAGACCCTTTTATTCAGTTACAACGCTCTGGTCGTTAGGATTATTAATTTACAAACAAAAGCTAAGGTAATCAGTATAACATTAACTGATATCCAAAAATAGACGTAACATAATATTATAGATCAAAGT
>MOOZ01000064.1:115284-129395 GCA_002930495.1 Cecropterus lyciades | reverse complement strand
TATAAACTATAAGTGTGCCAAATTTCATACTCCTCCCTCCGCGCAATTTTTGTAAAAAGGGGTCCAAAGTTTTTGCTTCACGTATTAATATAATGATTCTTATCTAAATCTTCTAATCTATTTAAATCTTCATGTCATTTAGTTAAGAGAGTTAAATTATATTAGTGCTGAATTTCTTCATATCACATAAAAACTATTAGACAATGGATATAGATGTGACTTGAAATTGTGTAACATTAGAAAAGCCTTTGTGAAAGAGACCCTTTTATTCAGTTACAACGCTCTGGTCGTTAGGATTATTAATTTACAAGCAAAAGCTAAGGTAATCAGTATAACATTAAATGATATTCAAAAATAGACGTAACATAATATTATAGATCAAAGTAAATCATTAATTATGAGGTATTCTTTTAGAAAACATTATGTACTCGGACATTCTTATCGACGTAAATTGCTAAACCACTATGCGGTTTATTCAATTTCATAGAAGGAATTTGTCGTTAATTACTTTTTACGTAGTAGTAGGTACTTGAAGCGTGATTAATCTCGCGACTTATTTAAATTCATTCAATAGACTTTTAGGTGCACTGCTGCACATAGGCAACCCCAATGTATTTTTTTGGCAATGGTCACCGATCCTGCCAGTAGATTTTGTGGACACACAGAAAGACGCTCCCTAATCTCCTGGATCCTTATTTGCCTTCTACCATATCCACGGGAATAGAGGAGTAGTGCTATTTATACCGAAACGACACCCATGCGGTGTCGTTTCAGTATTCGGTAACGTTTAGTGAAGTCGAAAGTCGGAAGGTAAATGCCGCTACTGGTAAAATTTCCTGCTCAATTCCGCGCTTTGAAGACCACGTTACACAGCCTGTCTTGGTTTTTATGAAAGAAAAGTAGTCATTACACCTCCTCGTCAGACACCTTTTAAAATGTACCTAACGCCGTGGGAGCGACGCCAGGTTGTGTGGGATTTTAACCGCACTAAAGGGTGGCCGTCCACGGCGCTGCGAAGAAGACTCCGGGATCCCCAAAGGAACGCAATCGGATTCCTCTAAGCGCGTTGCCCCATCGGGCTCCACCCAGGTAAGCGGCTGGGCCCACCGCACCGTCTAGTCTTTACGACAATATGCGACCACAAATACCGCCGTCCTTCTCGGGGTAGCCTGGCTGGACGGTCCGAGCTCCCACTCTTGCCGCCCGCAATCCCGAAAGCCCCTTTTAGTCGCCTCTTAGCACAAGACCTTACCTAGCATCTGTTACCACTTGCACTTAAGACAAGCAGGGGACACCGTAACCCTATCCTGGTTCTTGAACTACATGGACCTCATCAGACACCCTGTGGGCTTTTTAACATCCGATACGAGTTGGTCACATGTACCCTTTGCAAAAATATGCATTAAAATAGCGTTAAGTTCCCTCTAGTAGTAGGGAGCGACCCGTTTCCAACAGTGGGACATATAAAGGTTTCCAAGCAATTTTTCCTGGCCTATATGTATATTTTTATCAGTGTCAGTTTCGTAAAAAAATATTATGTCAATTTTGTTATATTGTAAAAAGTAGGTACGTGATTAGTGATCACCCGTATCACTTCAACGTGCATAACTGGCAGGAATGAAAAATGAAAAGATGTAATGGTTTTAAAGTGCAATCTTTTGTAACAAAATAAGTTTCCTAATGAATCCTTAGCAACGAATAATTGCTTCATTATATTATTTTAATGTAGTTCTATATTATGAAAAAATGTTATGAGGCAGACGTGAAAGTGATGTTACTTATGTAATTCCAAGTAACGCATAAAACTCGTATGTAAGCGCATAGGTTGCGTTTAGTTTATTGAACTTGACATTAACACTGTGACCTCAACCTTAGAGCAATATAATGTAACCAAGTCTAGTTAGAAGTAGATTTCTGATACATATTATCTAATATTGCGTACATAATGATCATTTGACGACCCGCGTGGCGGAGCGGTCACCATACCGGTCTGACACGCAGTGGGTCCCTGGTTCGATCCACGGCCAGACAGAAATTTGAATGATGAGTTTAGGTTTCTGTTCTGGGTCTGGGTGTTTGTGTATTCGTCTTTGTGTGTCCATGGCAGCCACGAGAAAATCCTACAGTGGGGCTATGAGTGTACAAAGCGTGTATATGTTACTGGTGCAAGGGTATTGGAAATAATATGTTTAGTGGAGCAACAGTTGATTTTTAGGGGACAGCCAATTTTATTTAGATTGCTAAGTAATGCAACTGTCTAGATTACAAATAGGAAGTAGCTGTTTCTAAAAATAACGTTTTAATAATAGTTCGAAGGACAGCCAATCGACAGGAAAGAAAGGTCTTCGAGTGGCTATTGAACGGTAAACGGAGTACCTACTGGGTGTACTCCTATCAGTGACCTTAGTACGAGTTCATTGCATTTGCTTACGTTTGCATACAATATAGGGGCGAAAACGAATTATCTAACTGAAGTAGCAATCGAGCGTGAAGCCCACCTGATAGTAAATAATTACTGCCGCCCATAGGAATCTCGAAACAACTTCAAATAGAACAATCATTCTATTGTATATGAAGTCAATCACAGATGCGTTGCTACTCCCGAGAACTGGATGCCGGCTCACTTATACCATCTTGTATAAGTGAGCCGGCATCCACACCCTCCACAGAAACGCAAAAACTGCTTCATGCTAGAAATATGATAGTAAAAAAGTATGGTAATAAATAAATGATAATCGTTTTGAGAAACCGTAAACTAGTACTGAGGACACAAATGGACTGACGACCGGTAGATACCGAGGGCACAATACAAGTTTAAGGGGGTCAAAGACTGATTGGTAGACGACACGTAAGCGAGCTGGTATTGTTTTTATTTCATGGTGAGCATACCTTGAGGTTATTTCTTAGCTAGGTTAATTAAAAATGGATAGCAAGCTGTTATACTTTTTATGTCTTACCACTGCGCAAGGATCTCAAAAACTGGGGAAACCTAGAGCATTCTTCGCCACAATGTTTAAGTGATGATTGGTCAATGGATTAGAGATAAGTCAAAGATATCAGTCTTCAAACCAGCTACAAGGTGTCCAACAAACTTAAATCATTCCTTCCCATTGATGACAATTGGAACCAAACACCTACTCGAAGGCCATATTTGCTTTAAGCGTAATTAGCTCAGCGTAGCAAACGTTACCGTAGGTCATTAATGTATTCCCCCTGTAGCCTCGGAGTAGAATATGACTACGGTATCCCCTGCCTGTCATAAGAGGCAACTAGAAGGGGGCTTCTGGGATTGCGGGCGGCTAGAGTGGGAGCTCGAACCGCCCAGCCAGTAATCCCGAGAAGGACGGCGGCATGTGTGGCTGCATGTCGTCGCAGACACCGAAAGGTGCAGGGGGACAGGTGCAAGAGAAGAGCCCGTGAGGGACGCCGCACTAGGGGGCACCGGTGCGTTCCACAGGACATCCCGGAGTCCCCTGCAAGCGCTGAGGAAGGCCACCGAGGGGGTTTTAGTGGGTAAAAATCCAACATAACCCGGAGTCTCACCCGAGGCTTCGGTGTACCTTTTGAAGGTATCCCCCCGTAACAAAAAAAAATGTCATTAATGTGTGGGTCACAAAAACAAATGTGTCTGAAGTTATAAAATCACTATTTTTCTGCCAATTGCATCAAAGTTTTCTGAAATCCGCAACTTCGGATTTGCAGTCTTCGGGTTAATATTCTAAATCAATTACAATTTACTCAACTGGCGGAGTTGTATGCTTCTAACTAAAAATTGAGCCTCCTTAAATTTTACCATTTTACCATAACGAAGAATTCACAAGTTTGTACGTATTATTGATACTTTTTTTTGTCTCTCTGTTGGCATAGTATACATCGAATTTATTTAAGCATCGTAATACCGTGATTTTACACGACACTACGATACAAATATGTATATGTAATACCCGTATATGTAATTTAGCTTGTGATCTTGAATATCACGGGCCATACTAGATTAAAAGCAAAATTTTATTTTCCTGCTAAACCACTTAAGAAATATGTAGACCAAGCCTGTGTTACGTCTCATGGGGACATTGGCATCATAGAAGTGTAACGTCGAACCCTTGAATTAATTAATTCCATATCTATGCTATATTTAATATAATTTTAAACATTTAATTTTATTATTATTATTAATGTAATAAAGCTGAAGAGTTTGGTTGAACGCGCTAATCTCAGGAACTACTTGTCGAATTGAAAAAATACTTTATATTGAATAGTCCATTTATTGAGGAAGACTATAGGCTATAAAACATCACGCTATGTTTGTTTATTTGTTTTTTCTTATGTAGTAGCGAATGAAACTAGTAACTTATCTAATTGTAAACAACACGTTTTATAAGAGCATATATATTTCATAGGTGGATTCCATTTAATTTATTGAACTTGACCTTAACATTGTGACCTGCAGCACTATAACAGTCTAGTGAAAAGTAGATTTCGATCCGTATTGTTGCACTCGAAGCGTTTATAGTTTTGTGGCGCAAGCGAATCGAAAACGATATTTCCGGTTAGGCAATCGATTGCGATTTCATTGTATTGGTGACCGTCAGTGATTTTTAAAGTTGGCGCTTTGGAGGACAGTTTTAGTGGTTTTAGTAATTGGTTAGTTATATTAAGTCTGTTAGAGGCCGTTTGGTAGCTAGTCATTTATTCAGAAATAAGGGTTGATATAAAAAAGTGGTATAGGTACGTTGTAAATTTTACTAATCATGTTACTACATAATACATACCCATACCCACCTAAGTTGTTTTAAACGCCTGCCGAAAGGGAGAGATTATCTATTCATCTAGTTTTTTTTTTACTTTTTTATATTCCAGCAACGGCTACATGACGTAAATCCCTGAAAACTTAGGTGAAATGTGTCATTGAACCATATCGTAGCCTTTTAGGAAATGGCTTCGTAATAGAATCAAATACATTATGATACAACTTAGTGGATTATGTCTACTTATATGAAAAACGTAGTTGGATCATTCTTAAAATTGCATATTATAAAGAAATCGTCACTTTCATGTTACGGTTAAACTATTAATAGATTCTCGTTCTTGTGGTCACACAAAAAGAAAACAATAAGTTTTACAAAAGACGATGCAACTATCCATATATCATACTTGGATATAGGTTGCACTGTCGCTACTGATGTTGCGTTCGTATTAATTGTCACAATCCCTAATACGATATCAATATTTATGTAATATCGCATTTGTCACGTCCTCGTCGTTATGGCGTGATTGGACATAAGGTAATTTTATTGAAAATCGTGTGAATTCCACTCTTTAAATTGATAGGTCACGTACGAACGCCCTCACTTTGATCGGTATCTCCTATCGGCTCAACTTCTTTTCTGATGTTCTATAGAAACAATTATCTGCTTCTATACATACCTATAACAAAAATAAGTCTCGCGTGCTTGTAGATTTCAAATGCATATATTAAAAAAATTAAGTACTAATAATAGAAATTTCTATAGGTAATCTTTATTTGTCTTAGTGTTTGATGTCAAACGAAAACTGAATATCATGTAAAGAATTAAATTTATTTTTAGAATATGTTAACGTAAAGTTTAATAATATTTATTAACTCTATCATGAGTTATTACAATCTAAAATTATAGGCATTAATTTTTTCGGAAGCGGGACACGGCTCGTCTTTTTACTTTACTGAAGACATTTTACTAGTACCTATAATGTAAATGAACATTTCACGACTAGATTAATTTTATGATGTTACTAATTGAAATTGTTATTTGCCTACTCCCATTAGTTTCTTATACAGTAAGCAGCAATATCTTTGTAGGAGTTTTTTTTTTACAAACATAAGTGGGATTATTGAAATGTGAGGTTCAAGTATAACAACGTTTTATTTACGATTAGTATTTAAGATTGCTTAGAAATTAGAATAGCAATGAAAATTTAACAATAAAATACTTTAATCTTAATTACTGCGATACGTTTCATATTTTGTGTACGGTTTGGCCATATTTTAGTAAAGAATCTTTAAGAAAGAATATTTTTTCGTAACTTTTCCAGTTTCTAACTGACAAGTAATTACGCGATATTTACCAAGACCCCACTCCTCAAAGTGAGAACTCGACCCCCTCAACTCTCTTGAATGCCTCACGTAATAAATGAAAACCCCTCATTAATAAATTATTAAAAATCTTGACCGCTTAAAAATAATTAACTAAAAAGAGAAAAACAAATACCTACTACAATAATAAAAAATATTTAAATACTACTAGTAGTTTAATTTCTGCGGGTGGTGACAAACGTATTTAACATTTACTTGTCAACGCGTGAAACAGTTACTAAAAATGGTTTTAGTCCGTTACTTTATCTGCTGTAATTTATTTTATAAGTGTTGAGTAATTGCTTATAGTCCTAAATTGATTACATTTGATAAATTTCAGAAAGTAATAGATTAATTGGACAATTAAATAAAACTTTTTAAATGTATGTTTTACATTCGTTCATTATCCACAAAGTTCATAAGTATATGGGATTTTATAATTTGTAAACATACCCCAATGACTAGTTAAATTGGAAATTATTTAACAATGTAAGATATTTGTGATCTACTTCAAGTAGAACCCTTGGTCAATTTTAAGGGTAATATGTAATACAATTATGTATAGGACGTCGGATATCTTTAAATATCTGGCAGACTGTACGTGCTTTTAATACCTTCCGAGGATTTTATTTCAACTTTAACGAGAGGATACAAAACCTTCTCTTAATTATAATTAATTATAATACTGTAATACTTGATTATTTGACAATTCTATTATGTCATTATACGTCTAAACTTATTTGGTATTTGTCAGAACTTAATATTTTTTCTGTTAAACAGTTTTTTGTCTCGTGTCTTTGTTGATATAAAATTACGTAATTTTAAACAAATATGGTCTGTGGGAATTGTGTGAATTTTTCTGTCAGTTCTTCTCAAAGTTGCTCACTTTAATAAAACATAACCCCTCTCACAACACAACACAAGGCACAAACCTTCAGATTACTATTAAATTAGGTATAAATATTAAGTTTCAATTTATAATAAAACGGTCGATACGAGGAAATTTTAGATTCTAAAAGTTGATTAATAAGTGGTGATTTTACGTTGGAGAATATTTTGTCTATATGATTTTAGGCTAATATTATCGCGGAATTGATACATTTTAATATGTCACGGCGAAAGTTTTGCCGTGACCACGATCCATGTAACTGGGTCGAAATATCGGCAAAAAGAAATTCAAAACCGCATATCGTGAGTACCCGTAACATATTAAAAAAAAAAATGTCTAGACTCATATCAGGTACAATATTATTGACAATTCTATTTTCTAGTTTGTGTATATTTCTTTAACCAGTTTTATTATTGATTTTTGTAACAGCTTTTTGAAGATATTTATCATTGTCTTAATAATTGAACATTACCTATTTTATTCAATGCTGAGCATCGATGCATATTATCTCATGGAGGGGTTTACGTGCCCATTGGTAAAATAATGTTAAAAAAAGAACCCTGCTATCGATACCATAACGATCTTTTACTTAATTATATGCCATAAGAAAGTAATTAAATCAAAAAAGGTATTCAAAATATTAATTTAAAAGAAGAAAAAATCTAAATGTTATATACTATAGTTTTAATATAAGTACAGTGACTTTTTACTTTTTTTAGCTTTACTTTTCTTTTGCAACACTTAATCAAACTTTGTAAGCAAGTGATTGGATTATCTTTAATTACGTTGTAGGAATTACGTTTAAATACACACCTACTTTATTTTAAGTGTACGGCTTAATAACGAAGGAACATATTTCATACTACATTCGCCTTTTATTTATAAAAAACCGTAGTAATTACGATTATAATAAATGAGTGCGACCTTTTGTTATGTCATCACGTACAGGTTGTTTGTAAACATGTCTAATTCAGCGCACTAAGCTACTCTTTCCTTCCTCGTACACGTGGTAGTTATCAGAACTCCCACTATGTTGACATTATTTTGATGTAGGTATCTAATTTAGTAGATAGATACTTCCGTTTGCGGTTATGCCGCTGTTTATTCCATTACTACGCCTTACTAAGCCTAAATCCGTCAGAATTCGGGAATAATAATTGAAATTTTATTACAGAACAAACAACATGTTTATGTTTAAAATTTCATTACGTATTTAATATCAACCTACAACTAAGGTAATGCTAAGATAGATAAGATATTTTATTAACTATTCAAAAAAAATCTTAGAAGTTATATATATGCATAAAAAAAATTGGTCATATTCAAATTATTATTATTAGGTTATTTGCACTAAAATAAACTTACCTAGTATTTTACAACAAGAAACCTTTCAATATTCTTTCATCAGAATTCATGAAACGTGTAAAGTTTAAAGATTTCCTATAAATAGCAATAACCGCTCGACCTCTAAATGTCTTAGATTGAAAACATCATTTGTTACGGTGTCAACTGCAATAATTTAGCTAATATTAGTAATCTTAATTATATTTTCCAGATGGTAGAACCAGAGTAGTTCGACCGGGGAGGTAACACCGCCACACCTATTTCTAACGCGAAGGAGTCCTTGCGTTTCGTTGTAAGGGTGTGGTTGCCGGGTCACTTATTTATGAGGCGGCCATCTCAGTCCTCGGAAGTAGCAACGCATCTGTGATTGACTTCAGATAGAATCCCTGTTCTATATGATGTTGCTTACAGATGTCCATGGGCGACATGTCCACTTACCATCAGGTGGACTACATGCTCGTTTGCTATTTTAATCAGATAAAAAAAGATACAGGTCAAAGTTAGTGAGGATAAGTGGATATTTGTTACTCAATGGTGCAAAAATTATTGAAATAATTTAGATTAAATTTCGCACACTGATAGTTTATGGTTTGAATAAAGACATAGGACGCTTTATACCGCGGTAAACATGACCCACGTGGGCGGAGTTGCGCGAATAACCTCATTGGATATAAAGTAAAAGATTTATTTAAATTAGGGAATGAGTTCCCATCATATTTAGATTGGGTAACACGTATATGATATTATATTAGTGCTATCTATTCATCGAATTATACCTATTTTTCCAAGAGACTAATGGGGGCGTCAATTAATTATGTGAGTTGATTTTGGGATTTTCTCGGCTCCCCGGAATTTTCTTCAACTCCCCTGCCCCCCTGAACACTCATTATATTTTAATAGGTTTAAAGTTAGGAGAGAAACATTTTTAGTTAATTTAACCTACATTTTTTGCTTATTTCACAAGGTTTCTCGCAGAATAAAATACGTGATATTAAGCCGAAAGCTTTATTTGAGTATTCATCGTAGTGTGTTTATGGTTCCCATGACACAAGAAAAATACAAGTTAATAATTGCTTTTTTGTACTTCGAAGCATCATGCCCATTTTAAAATTAGGTAACAGTCGACTACTATTCATCCATAAAGTAACATCTTAATTTTGACATAATTATTGCGTTACCCTGATAATTTATTACAAAAATATGGAATTAGGTCAGTGGAAATAGTTCAAGGAAATCACTCATTTCATACATATAGCTATAACTATTTTAATACCTACTTTAATGAATATTATTTACATAATATTCAACACAAAAATATGAAATATAAATAGTATGATTTTTTTTTGGCATTTGATAACCTATAATAACCCATCATAAATATATGCAAACATATTGTTAATTTTTTTTATTTAATATAAATTATTTAAATTTAAGTACAAAAGACTGTATTTTATTATTAGAAATTTATCTTATTTTTATTAACCTTTTTACTATAGAAAATGCATTTAAAATAATAAATTTATCGTGAATATACAGTAACATTTATTTGAAATAGTCACCAAGTTTTTAATTTTGGGAATTTAGTTAAGTGGGTGTAGGTAACAATAAACTTTTTACGTTTAGGTCATTACTTCATATCTTTTGAACCCTGTATCAAAAAATAGTTGTTAATAAGAAAATAATGTTTCGAAATAGGCGATATGGACATTTTTCCAATATACAATACTGTAGTAGTTCGGTCCTAAATTTTAGTCCAGCAGCAAGTAGTTGATAGATATGGACGAAATTCAGGCTCTTAATCGCGTACAAGATTTTAATCCAAGGCACCAGAGATTTTCCTAAAGCACCGTGAGGAAACCTACCCACTTGAGAGTTCCCTAAAAATAAAGTTTTCAAATATGTGTGCAGTCCACTACTTGGCCAGCGCAGTGGACTATGCCCTAAAACTATTACTAAGCAGATTATTATTTAAAAAATATTATTCACAAACGAGTAATGTAATGCATATTTGAAAAATAAAGATCTTTAAACCGAACTCTCTCATTCTGAGAAAAGACCAGTGCCGAGCGGTAGTACAATAATGGGTTGACGACGAAACTTTACTGTTGTGAGCTCTGATAATAGATAAATCGTTAGACAAAGGCGAATAGACATATACGTTAAACAAAATCTTATTATACGTTATTAATACAAAGGGCAGATCAAAGTGTATGCGGGCCAAACCTTATCATTTGTTGTACAGTACTACATACTGCACACTCGAATTCCTTTGAGCTATGTACGAGACGTGTTTATACGTAAGCATTTCCAATGAATTAAGAATCCGTTCCCCGAAATGAGGATGCAGATTTGTTCCTAGTAGTGACAACCAGGGGTTAAAATACAGAAAAACCGACCAAGTCGAGTCGGACTCGTGAAGAATTCCGTACCATTATAAAAAATGGCAATAAAATCAAGTTTATTGTATGGGGGCCCCCCTTAAATATTTATTTAATTTTAATTATTTACTTCTCAAGTCTATATGTTGTGAATATTTCATGTGTTTACCTGTCGCCGTTATTAATATCAAACAAAAAAAACACGTATGTTGTGTGAAAGCCACCCCTTAAATCTTTACTTTATTCTGTTTTTTTGTTATACGGCAACAAAAATACGTCACCAGTAAAAATTTCAACTGTCTGGCTATAACGGCTAATGAGCACAACCTGGTGACAGACAGACGGACAACGGAATCTTAGTAATTGGGATCCGTTTTTACCCTTTGGGTACGAACCTCTGAAAATTGCTACACATGCATAGCGTGGGTAAGATCCCCTGTAACGTAGGTATCGTCACACACAGGCAAGACAAACCTAGAAACCCAGAAATAGTTGTCAGTTCAGATTTAAAGTTTGTTGATTTTTATTAAACTACTTACTAGTTGAAAAAGTGTTTTTTTATTCATCCTTTCTTATACATTTTTGGTATATTTACATATATTGGATGGATTAAATTCCATCCCAGGAATGAATAATGTATTGTTTTTAGTTAAAATTAATATTTTCGAAAACAAAGTTATCCTTAGATATTTGGGTTAATCGCTACATATTCCGCATATTAGTTATTTGTTATTATTATCAAATAACTGGATGTTGAATCTATTGTTTCTGTTAATAACTGCATCAAGTCTCAATATAAAGTGAGTGAGAAAGGAATTTAATATACCTAACTATTTTATGTGTTTGTGGTTCAGGCATAACTCGATATCAAATTAACCAAAAACAAATTTACATTTGGTCATAAAATGAAAATAAAACCAGCCGATCTGCACACAAGCGCGAAACCTCCTTTTTACGATCATAATAATATTGCCGCAACGCAACTCGTTCCTAACAAAGATACTTTGAAATTGAATGATAACACGGAGGAACAAATAGTTCAGTATGTTTGTGTTGTTATCAATATTAATAAATATACTTTACCTAAAACTGGTCCAACGATGAACATGTAGGCAAACATGATTAGAAATATTTGAAGTCGACACGTGCCCTCACGAGATTTAAAGGCAACGTTCACTGTAGCCACGAGATCCTTCACAGAGAACAATGAGCATATAGTCTCCGACTGTTCACCGTCAACTGTTTTCTTCTTCCTTTCTTTTAACCTTAGGAGAATGTAAACAAAACCGGCCATGTAGAAAACGCACGCAACGATAAACACACCATAATAACCGAAACGCTTAGTCATTATACCACTTAGGGCAAGCCCTATAGGCCTGCTGAGCGTCAGTATCGCAGTGATGATACCTAAACGAAAAGTCCGTTCGGATTCACTAGTGATGTCTGTAACGTAACTGTAAACCGCTGTGGTCATCGCTACACGGCCGCCAGCAAGAGCTGGAGGTAAACCTTCGATCAACGCAGTTTCGTTTAAACCCACTTGTAGAAAAAACACCGTGCTCAGTATCATGCCTAAAACTGAAATCAGTTTTCCAAGAATAGGGAACACCATAAATGCTTTCCGGTTTCCTGTGCGATCGCTCCATGCTCCTATGAAAAGAGTAAGTAGCCCAGGCAAAGCTGTTTGAAGCGGGAAACTCCAAGCGGTCATGCCCGCTACCATCGTTTGTACATTCTTCTCCTGTTCTGTATAATTGTGGGTCCGCCCCTGCATAATATGCGTGCAGGTCCGTTCGTCGTATTGCAGATTCACGAGACATGATTTTTCTAAACACAAATTCTGTACAGCTAAACCCGCTAACACACTCGGTAATACGTAGCAAATAACATAGGGTTCAACAGTAATTTTCGATCTAAATGCCCATGAGTCTTTGATAAACTCTTTTAATCTCAAGCTCAGTTTGGCCTCCTTCTTTTTTACGTCGGTATATGATTTATTGCACTTGCATGAATCCACAGTCACAATTTTATCCCCGGGTACTTCGACCCGCAACGTCATTTTGACAAAGAACTACCACTTTAGAGTTCATTTGTTATTAACATACTATGTAAGAACTGATTTTGTTATTTTATTAATTGCAAAAATATTTTTATTTTGTAAATTATTTTTTTATTATAATTTAAGGCGCAATTCGTTTAGATCGATCCCAGGCTTGCGTTCGAGTGCGCGTGCGCCGGCGTATTGTTCGCTAAGTAGGTACGTCGCGAGTGTTTTGATCGGCTCCGAGTCGACTACTGCCTCAGCTGGCTACTGTAAGTGTTTAATTTGTACTTTATCATGTTATCACGTGGCTCCACAAAACGCTGTTATGTGAGTAAACTTCAATTATAACACAGGCGTGCCCGAACGTGCCACCATGTAACCTTCCCATGCATCTCTTGATAATTTCGCGATATCGAACGGCATTTTAATTATCTAGTTATCCAAAAAATCTTGACATTATTTTAATTTAAGTATTATTAACTATTTTTTTTAGTTTTTTTTTATGTCTTGCGAATTATACATTTTGCAACAAATATTTTAGGATTTGATCTGATCCATAAATCAATTTAAATACTTTTCCTTTTTGATTATGAAAAAAATATTGCGTAAATAAACATACGAAAAATTAATTACTAATTATTCATTATTATCAATTATTATTAAAATCAACTAATTTCAATTATTATTATTAACACGAAAACGGGTTATAATGAAATGCATACAAAATTGCATTTTTACAGAGTTTGCTTTTTAATTAAATTTTAGTGTGGACCGTGTCTATATTATGAAATATATACATAATATTGTACGTATGTATAAACGTAGGAACATAAAAATATATAAGTATACAACACGTGTTTTGTTCGAAAACAGGGCAGTGCGTTGACTTGACGACTGAAAATAGCTCATTTTTCATTTCTGTTCCCACTTACACAAATCTTTATAAGAGTTCAATATTCTCTCGAATAATAATAATTTCGTATTGTTAACTAGAGCGATTTAATTATTTGACAGTATTCAACAGATTTAATATATAAATTTTTCCTCACTAATATAATAATAAATTTCGTCTTTTCTTAAGTAATAAAAATATATTTTTTTTTAATTTCTAAAATGAGCACAACTAGGTGGCCTAATTGTCCTACCAGAGTAAAAGCTGGTAATCTCGATTTTTTTTGGACTTTATTGCTTTATAGTATACTAGCTGAGCCCGCGGTTTCACCCGCGTTTAAAAGAAATTTAACGTGACATACATTAACCGAAATTTTATACCTTCAATAATTCTATTTTATTCTTTTTAAATACATGTTTCCCGCACCCGTGCATTTTTCCGACATAAAAAGT
>MOOZ01000064.1:86857-100411 GCA_002930495.1 Cecropterus lyciades | reverse complement strand
TCAAACAAACAAACAAACAAACAAACAAACAAACAAACAAACAAACTCTTCAGCTTTATAATATTAGTATAGATGATACAACAACTACAGATCACAATAATTATATAAAACGTAAATCACTTTACTATCGATAATAGTGGTCTGATATCGAATACATTTTATTTATTACTATAATTTAAAAATAAGTAATAATTAAGTCGTATATAACCAAAGGCGGCAATGTAACTTTTGGCTGTATAGATATTGATACCAAAAAAAATGAGCACTTAGTGGTTTACAATACGTTTATTTTTTTACCCGAAAATTCTAAAAACTACATAGCCGATGAAGCTTTGAAAATACATTTGAGTCGTATAGAATCAGTACGACTCTAATGTATTTTCAAAGCCAATACTGTGATACATACCCGATATTTATGGTGAGTTCCAGGTGTATATATACAATATTTTGAAACATCTATATTTCTAAAAGAAAGTTAAAATCAATCAAAATAAAATTTTGGTTTTGTACATCAAAAGTCAGCACTCCACTTATTGTTATTTCTCAATCCTCGGTCACTCTCAAGGTCACTGGCCAAGGTGAAGAAGCAATGCTATGTAGGTATATATGATATAGATAATTGAAAAACCTTTGTTTTTGGCCACATAAGTATACTTTACATACTAAAAACTTGTATTATAAAATTTATAGGCGAACCGGATACTGACCACCACGGACCACCTATTGTTTTACGTCAAAATACTTGTAAAAAAAAAATAAACCTAAGAGGTACTTAAGAAAAACAATTCATCCCAAAATCAAGACTATGATTATGTATATCAAGCCAGTAAACGCGTCTTTTAAACCTTTGTATAACTCTGCCTTGGAAGTCTCCTATGTCCAACATAACTTGTTATTTTATGATACAAATCATTTAATAGATTCGAACGTTTAGGTCAAAAATAAACTCTTGAACTTTGACTTTCTTGAAGGACTTCCATAGCAAACCACAAAACTTGTAGGAATCTAACTACATAGCTCTACAGTATAATTAGATGACAAACAAGTTTCCGAAGCGCTACAGCTTCACTAAAGTCAGTTGCGTTTCGTGTTTTCAAATTAATGGACTTATAAACAAGTTTGGATATTCGAGATAATAATCTGTGTTAACATACCCAATATGGAACAAACTAATCCAAGTGATTGTGAAAATGTGGATAAAATGCGTAAAAATAGAAATCTGCATAAAAATATTATTGAATTTAAGGAAAATACCGACAAAAATATTACAGGCAATGTGAATAAACACAGTGATGTTGTAAATGACCCGGAACCTAATAATACATCGATTGGTGAAAAAATAAAGAGCCTAATAACGTTTTTCACTGTTGAACCGTTTCTGTTATGTTATATTCTTCCTAGCGTGATATCGGCGGTGACAGTGCAGAAACTTAACATGGAGAAAGCATGCTTCACGGACTTAGGACACCCGAAAAACATGTGTGAAAATATAATTATTGGTAACGTTGACGAGAATGATACGGTTGAATTAAATGCGTCGCAGCTATCCCAAATCCTTGTAGCCGATATGACAGCTTGGACTCAACCGATACAAAGTGGTATACCAGCTATTGTTATACTATTCGTCGGCGCTTGGAGTGACAGAACTGGAAACAGAAAAGCTTTGATGCTTGTACCGATCCTTGGAGAGTTGTTGTCTGCTATAGGCATGATCTTAACAATTTATTTCTTCGAGTGGCCTTTATGGGTGACCGGATTGATGCAATCTGTTCCAACAGCCTTAACTGGTGGATTGTCGATAGCATTAATGGGCTGTTATAGTTATATTGCCGATGTTACAACATTAGAGTCGCGGACTTTCCGTATTGGAATTGTAGCTGTCATCGTGACCCTTGGGATTCCTATAGGTTCAGCATTGAGCGGAATTTTAACAGAAACCGTTGGTTATTACGGCATATTTGGCCTAGATATAGTATTCTATGGATTCGCTCTCATTTACGCGTATTTTAGAATACATGATGTTAAAAACAATCCCTCTGAAAAAGAAACGTTTTCTGAAAAACTCATTGAATTTTTTCATCCCATGAACGTATGGGATACATTTTCCTTATTATTTTTATCAAGGGGACATCAATTAGTTCAAGTTATATTAGTTTTATGGGCGCATATAGTAATCCTTGGACCTGTTTTTGGTACGTATACATTAATGTTGTTATGAAAAAAATAAAATTGCAATCACATCAATTAGGTACGTAGTTACATTTAACAAATAGTACTGCAATAACAATAAAACTCATCTTCAAATATTAAGTCCACGTGCAATATAATTATGTTAATTAATTTACACATAAACTTTGTCCTCTTCTTCAATTAATATTTATAATTTGATAATAATAAAGATTTACATAGTGGTAACGTATGGTTTACGACCATAAAAATATTGATTTGTCGAGCAGTAAAAAGCAAAACTATAGTACTAATTCCTCTTTAAGTAACCTTTTAAAAAAAGGCATAAATGAATACATCGGCACAATAGTGTCTTGATATTCCCAATGAAAATAAACTATCAAGGAAAAAACCTAGGAAGTTGCCTAGAACTGTAAAAAGGAGGCACAAAGTAAAAGTTTTGTATGTGTAGTTGTCAATGTCGCTAAATCTTTATAAATACAGCTTCTTCGTATCGGTGATTCTTGTTTTTTTGTCGATCGGGCCCTGAATGCGGATATATTCTGCTCAAAATAAATTTCAATGAACTACTGACGATAATCTAAATCCTATTTATATGTTATATATATTTTCTTGCAGGGGAAACCGCTATACTGTTTCTGTACATGTTGGAGAAATATCACATAGATTTAATCGAGTTTAGTTTATTTACTTCTTATTCCGTCCTCATGGGACTTGCAGGTAAGAATAATGTTGATATAGCTATTCAATTACCATCTATGCTTACGAAAACCTTTGTTTTCTTAATACTCTTCCGGATTTTTTATTACAACATACTCTATACTATTCTATAGGGCTTCCCAAATTTCAATGTCTTAGGTTGTACCTATTTTGAGATGAGAAATTAAAACAATTTATTTAGTTTTTATTTTCATTAGTGTCAAAATTTACATAATTCATATTATCAGTAATATCATTTTATCAATTTGCGATATATATCTTGTGTAATTTAATTTCCCTTTGAAAAGTGTTAACCTTTTAATATTCTATTCATCGAGGTGAATATGAAGTAGGTGAAATAACAAGTGTGAAATAGAACAACCGTGAAATTGTATTCAACACGTTATAAAGTTAATTTGGCTTAGCTTTGGCTAAGGACGGTAATTTTGTTGATAATGGTAAATGTCCTTAGTAGCTAATGAAAAACAGTTTACGTTTCGCCTATACAATGATGTATGAGCAAAACGTAAACGATGATCGTTTTGAGGTAACGTAATAAACCCGTGTTATGGGCACTGAAGTCATACAGCAGTGAATTGCAAATCTGTGATAGATGGAAGATTATTAACTGAGCAAACTAATTCTCAATCAATTACTATGATTTTTCTTAATGCATACTTTCAAGATTCTTTATTATTTTTTATATAATTATAACTCATACGTTCACAAAACCAAAAAATAAATATAAGATGACTACTTGAAAATATAAGATGTGTGGTATTATAAAAATAAATCGAAACTGAGATCGACATTCCATTAAATAACGTCATCATTTCAAGGCGTTGTTAAAAATGATCATTAAGTATCGAGCAAACCTTTAACGGTTCGTGGTAAACGTTTAATGGTATGCGTTTATATAAATCTATTTTCCATGATACATGTATGTATGTACTTTTTTGGTCGACGTTTTTTTGACGACGTTGGACGACGACGTTGACGACGTCTTGGGAACCTTGCCCAGAGACAGTGATCCCGATATTTTTTATAGTACCTAATCTTTTTTATATACCTTTTTTCGTTTTTCTTTTTTGTATATATGTACATTTTGTATTTTTTTTCTTTACATATATTGTGTATGCCATATGACATTTGTTGTTTTAAACGTGATAAAATGCATTAAGATGATTTGGTGTTAAAGTTTGTATGTACTATGAATATTAATTTCGCATTTTTATAACACATAAATAGCAAACAAGCATACAACTTACTAGATGATACCGTCGTACCACCGCCTCCCATAGACATATGTAATTATCCCCAAATAGTCTTACCTAAGGTTGGCTACAGATGCATTGCTACCCCTAAAGACTAAATCAGAGCGCTTTGTTAGGTATATCTCACTATGACACTCTTCGAATTAGAAATCTATACATCTAGAATATGTTTAAATATATGGTTATTTATATTGTCTATTTAATACACATGATATTTTAATAAATAATAGCGTTTATTGTTTATATGCCTACCAATATTTATCGCCATCGCCCAGGGTTGACTGGCAGAGAATGCCATTAGGCATTAAGTTTACCCTTGTAACCCTTAGTTTAAGGTGTTTCAAAAAAAATAAAATAAAAATAAAAACTCCGAGCACTTCACTGCTCTATAAGGAGACATAGGTATGGCATTTGCGCCCCCGGAATCAAACCATAAAAGATTCTACTACCAATAAAACATCTATCTATGATTTAAAAATGAAAGTTGTTTCTTAAAGATAGATATAATACGCTTATTTGTATAAGAAATCTAAAACGATATCCCTTTTTCGTATATTTTGAATATTAAGTATATCACAAAAACGCAGAAGACAGTAGAAAGTCTTTACGTGATGTTACTATGGCTGTTCATCGCTACACATATGTAGTTTTGACATGGCATTATGTGTTTTATCAAATGGCCTTCCAACTTAATTCCCTAGGGTACGTGCAGTCCTATTTGCTTTTGTTTGAAGATGTCTTTATCAAGTGACTATTATCAAATGGGCTGTATACTCATTTTTTCTCCTATTAAAATACATTGAAAGCACGGGAATGATATGACGTGAAACTAAATTATACTTGCAGGCACATCGGTCGCAGTAACTGTCTTCAGTAAGCTATTGAAGATGCACGATGCCCTCATCGGTATTATTGCCACTGTCAGTAAAGTGGCAGCGAGCTTCATGTACGCCTTTGCTCCTACCAAGCCGTGGTTATATACAGCCCCAGCGCTGGACTTCTTTGGAAACTCGGGAGTTACCGCCATCAGATCATTGGGAACTAAGATTGTTCAACCAGACGAAGTTGGTAAGTGTCTCTCAACGTTGATCATTTATCGTAGTGATTTTAAAAGATACATTTCATGCAGAGTCAGAAGCACACATAGCCCTGGAAAAATAAAGAACCCAGGTGAGCTAAATTAGGGTGGTTGCTAGTAGCTAAACTTGCGTGCTGGGTGCTGTGAGGAGTACGTAAAGTATCGATTATCATGAGATAGTAGTCTTCTCGTCAAACTCGTTAGCTAGTAGTCAAATCCCGCCGTAGTGGTTTGTCCCACCGCTACACTGGCGGATCCAAATGAGAGCCCAAGTCAAACCTCTCAATCAAGTCAATCAGTCCCTAAGTACTTAGACCATCATACGGCATAATTTAAGGAATAGAAATACCTAGCCCCTCCTATAATGAAGGCAGCATCCTTCATATAGAAAGAACTTTTATTTCGTCATCATTTTTTTAACCGAGAAACTATACTAAAAAACTATAAAGCTATAAAATTTCTTAAAAAAAAGCCTGCCTCACGTGATCCGATGTTGGCCATTAACCCGGATCTTCCCTTCAATGGAGTAGTTGACATAAAAAAGTTGTGGCCAGTTCAGAATAACTACTCCATTACAATCATAAGAAACACTTTTTGTCACTACTACTGGATATAGTGATTAGTAAAACACGCAATTTTAATAAAAAACACTATATCATTAGATGAAACCATTTGTTTAATGGTTTCTGTAAGTTGATACAACTTCATATTAAAATACCTATATTATAATGTGTACAGATAACTACTACTAAATATAATAAAATAAATAAATATAATACAATATAGTACAATGCTATTTCTTATAACAGTTTTTAATCATACCATAACAAGCCTTATGTAATTATATCATAAACCTAGACTTGTAAAATATGCAGTAATGAGTTTCCACTTTCCATATATGTACGTCGGTCATAAAAACTCTAAATTCCTCAATCGACAAAGATAATTAATATTTTTGAATAAAATGCTTTAAAGCACTTTATTATGTTAAACAGGTTTGAAACTTGTTGTCAAAGATGACACTAAACATAGAACAAACTATAGATATAACATATGACAAAAACATAGAACATAGATAAAAAAGTTAGACAAAGCATAGTTTGGTTTATTAAGTATATATGAGAGCAAAACCTTACTCAACTAAATTAAAGCTAATCAATCAAAACAGAACTTAAAAAAATATTGGTTCAAACTAAGTATTAGCCAACCGAATTATGGGTTGGATAATATTTACTTAGTAATAATAAAAAATACAAACTTTTTCATCAAAAATAATGTCGACTGCGCTGAGTGTAAAGCTAAATCCCGGTTAAGTTTGGAAAACAATTTAAAATGTGTAAACCAACCAATAAACATGTGATGTACATTTTTATCACTGAAAACCCGTGCACGAACAAGGTATACACATACACAAAGTCCTTCAGATAAATTCATGTTATGTTTTAATGTTATGTTCCTCTCTTTCTCTCTCTCTCTCACACACACACACACACACACACAAACACACACACACACACACACACACACACACACATTAGTATAAAATAAATTTCATTGTAAATAAACAAATTGTATTGTTTTGTGAGATACGGAAGAGCGGGGCGTTCTGGCACAGGTATTATAATTGATTAAAAGGATGTCCCAACAACAATCCACATATGTTTGTAAAATTTGTTATACCAATAAAAAATATATATTTCTATTTTCTATTATATTCAATGCATGTCGGATGGCTTTATCTGTTTATTACATCTTGATATGGAATATAATATCTTAATTAGCAAGAGTTGTTGTACATCTGTTAAATATAAAAAGGATAGAAGGTATTTAATTTAAACATGTGAAAGAAAGAAAAGCAGTTTCCATCATCTATCGTAATTAAAAATCACGAAATATTGTTTAATAATAAAATAATTTAAAACATTCCAAAATTCTATAAAACCAACTTTCTTTTCCATGTAGTTTGTTTTAGTAACTTATTTTCTAAATTTGTTAAAGTCATCGAAAAACTATTCAAAGGGCTAAGTTTATTACTTAGAAATACTAGTAATGAGTAACTTTAATTTGAAATAACTTTTAGTAGGGTACATGGATTTTAATTAAATAGATACTTACTAAATGTTACCTTAAGGCTACTAGGTAACTATATTTTACAATCCTTAAAATATTTTTTTGCAAATTGCATTCTTGATTCTCTAAACATTTTTATATGGGGCGTAAAAGATCGCCACTAAAAACACTATGTAGTGCCTACTTGATAAACGATCACGACAAACATATAACATGACGAAGTATATATTATGCTGCAACTCTACCTTAAAGACGGTAGAACCTTTCTGGTACGATTTTGGAGGTACCACCACTTATTTCTACCTTATATTAGTATTACCACTACATTGTTCTGTTTTCAGTTGTAGTCTGTTCTGTAAGGAAGATGCTTATACGAGGCGTAGCACATTAATCTTCAGAAATAAAAATGCACCTTTAGCCGACAGAATTTGAGGTCTTATCTATATAAGACCACAAATTCTCTAAGTCCATGAACGACAGTGGCGACGTACACATACATACATTCCTTAAACACGGTTTAAAAGCAGTGCAATGTAGCGTCCACTTTATATATATAAATAACGTGTCACGTTGTATGTCCGCGATGAACTCCTAAACTGCTGAACTTTTTGAACTAAATTTGCACACCGTGTGCAGATTACTCCAACTTGAAAGATAAGTATATTCTAATAATAATATCTGTAAAAATTACGTGGCGCGTTGTTTGTCCGCTATGGACTCCTGAGCTACTGAACCGATTTCGATCAAATTTGTCCATCGTGTGCAGTTTGCTACAACTTGAAAGATAGGATAGCTTATCTTAATAGAAAAAAATACGATATAAATGTATATACATACATACGCGGTCAAAACATAAACCTCATTTTAGCAGTTGGGTAATAACACTAACATGTCGTAAATCCAATGTACGAATTTACAGAAATAAATCTGGGACGAATTCGAATGTATCGAAGGTACTTTTGTATCTGGATTAGTCTGAAACTAAAACACGAAATTCGCGTATTAAAAATAATGGAACTCCATATTCGGGGCGTTAGTCACATACTTATATGTTGAAAGGTAATAGAACTAGTATTGTTTGAACATTTTAGTCCTTAGTTGAACCCCTGTTCAATATGGAGTTGGTTACATATATCCATGTAGCCGTGACCCCTTACCGTCAAGAATAAAACAAATTCGCTACCTCGATCATATAAAGAAAAATGTATAACTATTGTATTAATACAATTAACTTTTTTTTCAGGAAAAATGTGCTCTTTAATTGGCTTCGTGGAAGCGGTGATACCAGTAATTTACACGCCACTGTACAGCAAAGTATACAGTCAAACCTTGCAGACACTGCCTGGCGCCTTTTATTTGATCGGAGCCCTCATGACTACCCCTGATCTAGTAATATTTATGTAAGTTGAATCCCATTCTATTTATATTCCACTGCTGGGAACGAGTCACTGATAACTAGAAATGGTTATGAGAAGAGACTTGTGACTTGGTGAAGTAAGCCAGGCTTTTTTTAAGGTTGACGTAGCAAACGAGCATGCAGTCCACATGATGGTAAGTGGTTGCTGCCATGCATGGACATAAACAAACTTTATATAAAACAGAGTCTCTATTCGGAGTCAATCACAAAATTCTATTCCCGAGGACTAAGATAGTCACCATATATAAAAGTGAACCGACAACCACACTCTTCCTAACAAACGAAAGAATTGCTTCACGCTAAAAAATAGGTGTAGCGGTGGACCTTTGAACAACTCTCGATCCTACCTTAGAAAATTAAATAGATAATGTTGATGGAATGTATATGAAAAGCTGTTTATCTAAAAATCACGGGAATATATTTTCTTTCGATAATTTTAATCAATAATAATTTACTCATCTACGTGGAAATGTCATTATGATTTATAAATAAATACAATGCTCCATCATACTATTTCAGTGTCCTACTTAGAAATTCATTTAATATTATTATAGTTGTCTCGTATCTAATTTTATTTATTATATTAGTATTAACAAAGCAATACTATACCAGTTTTATACTTCATTGCATATTATGCATTAGAAAATTAAATAACGACAATATTATATCGGTACCTATTATATTTCTTCTGCCTATAAAATAATATACGACTGAAATAGAGACTAGACGGTACAGCATTCCTAGGTAGGTATTGTTTCTGACATTTCTGTCCAAGAAAAATATTTAAAACGAGTTAGCGAGTACGGATCTGCCTGTTTTGAATTTTATGCAGAAAGTCTAATTAAACGCGTATCTTGGTATAAAGTAAGTCCTATAAAATCTTCAGACTCGTAATAATGCATCGACAATATCGGTTCGGTCTTAAAAATATCCTTTTATTAATAACTTGTTTCACTTAAAACAAATAACCAAAATTTATTGCTTAACTCGAACGCGAAAGAGGCGTGGGTGTGTCCTGGTGTAACTAAAAAATACTTCGAATTTTCTAGCTTGTTCTAAGCGTTTTTGTTTTCATACTAATTTATATAAGTACACGAAACCCCATATTTTATATATGGGTACATTCAGACACTTCTATTTTATTTAATAAAGTCTATAGATGTAGATTATCTCGTCGTTATAATATTATAGTCACAATTGTTTTATCATAAAAAGGTGTCTTCGTTTTCACGATTCAAGGTTCACTGGGAGAGACTAAAGCCATAATCCATGTATCTATATTTATTTAAACAAAAAAAAAATTGTTATAAGTTATAACAACGCTCTAAATATAAAAAGGTATTGTCGAATAAATTACACGTATTACTATAGCACAATTTCGAAATACTTTTATAATATACATGGGCACAATTACTGTAATAATGCCTTGATAGTACCAGCTGTTGGTTTAATAATATTAAAGGTCTAGGCCATTTTTTCAATCACACTGCGTACACGTCGGAATTTGTTGTCGATTGTGTTTTTGTATGTCGGTATGTCCATTACTTAAAATACACAAGATTGTAACTAGAATTGCCTTTGGTAAATAGCAATGTTGCCGTGTGAACTAATTTACACTTTTTATAGTCATGACGGTAAGTGACCCTGTGTTTTAGATGCAATTAAACGGTGCAACTCCAATATTTTTTTACTTTCCATTTAGTTTCAGTTCAGCTAAGGCGGAGCAGTAAAACCTATTTCTGGCTTATAGCTGTTTGAATTTGTGTGTTCAGACTTAATTATACAAGGTGTTCTATTTTTAACTCTATTTGTCATAGATACCCTACAAATCGCAGGTACAATGTACAAATACAATACAATGTACAATGTACAAATACTTCCAATCAATGTTCGTACAAATCTATAATTTAAAGATTCGGTAAGAAGGTACGAAGCACTCTTTACCTAATTCTGAATACATCGGTGAAAGCTTTTTGCTTCAAAAATTTAAAGATGTTTTAACTTAGTCTTTACGTTATTTTTAATAGTAATATTATTGGCATAATTTTAAAGATAGATGTAGAACAGTATAGTTTGACTGTGGAAATACCACCGCTACACCTATTTATGGCGTGAAACAGTTCTCCGTTACGGTGAAAGTATGCGTATCGATGCCGACTTACTGCCATAATATAGGTATGAGACGACCATCTAAGTTCCTAAAAGTTCCAACGCATCTGTGATCAACTTCAAATAGAACTCCTGTTTACGTGAAGTTTATAGACAACTTAAATTAATGTGAATTCCATTAAATAAATATAAATTGTGATCTACACTTTATTTATTCCAGATTCCTCTACATCATACACAGAAAGCATGAAAAGGATACAGTTAAGAATCCAGAAGAAAAAGAAATGCACGCTCACGATAACGCCGTTACTGTTCTTTAAGTTATAATTTTCACTTACAATGTTGTCGAATCGATTTTAATTTCCGTCTTGTAATTAACAATAGGCATGTCGTACATGTGTTAAACTTGTAAGGTTATTAAATAGTAATGTTTTTTTATCGGAGTAGTAGTATTTAGTATGAATTTATGTTTTTGTTGGATACTTCATGTTTGAACTTGTTCTAATAAGCATTCTATGATCGATAATTTCGTATCAATACGTGACATGTTATTATTTTTCTATATTTTTAATGATATATATTAAGATCGTCGTGAGATGACCGTAACCTGAGATAACCTAAACAAATAAGTCCCTGAAGGTTTGAATAACTTCAACGTATTCTCAAAAGTAAAACTTGTTTAGCTTGATGTCCCTTCCTGCGTACTTCTACTAGGTCTCTCGTGGCTTTTTGTGGCTAACTCCTGGCCTTAACCTGGTGAATAAAGATCTGAGATCCAAATCCTTACTCTAAAAATAGACCCTTACCCTATTTTACCTTTACCATACCTTTATTCTACCTACTTTTTAGATAAATAAAACTTGAATTATGTTGAATATAGGTAATAAGCAAAAAGTTGTTTATAAATATTATTAAACGTTACTAAGTCGTTGTTTTAGTGTCTTCTTAACTAAGCGCCTGATGAAACTATCAATGCAATAATTTCCTTCATTATCTCGTTCTCTCTTCTAATGTGCACTGCGAAGTGTTCGTGACTGAAATCCCGGATAAAGTACCTTGGTTCTATTTCAAAGTAACAACTCAAATTATATAATTCATAATTTTTTTCTATACCTAAAAATCTAAAAACCAAGTTGAAATATCGTTGAAGCGAAGAAGTGTATGTCAAAAATAACTGCGACGATTGTTCCGTCGCACTTGATTTATAAATGGTTCTATTTAATTCACATTTAATACGACAAATCTGTTCGATCAAATGCCAGGTTACAAAATCCTTACACTGATGTAATGAAACCCAGAACACAAAATTAGAAAACCTACAACAAAACGACAAAACAAACCTCTTGACTGTAGATAAACGTGGTCTGAGATCAAGTAAATTTAATTTTATACTTTGCATTCATGAATACAATTAGTAATCTTTAAACATTTTACTTTTACTTCGATACACCCTTATTTGTGTCTCCTAATTTAGTTATTATATATAAAGCTTTCGCATTAACACTCTTTCTATTAGTGAAAATCGTAGAAAAATCCGTTGCGTACTTTAGTAGAAGGCGGCCAAACAGACAGACAGCGGAAAACGACTTTATTTTATACTAACTGAAGAAGATACTTAATCAGAATGTGCACTTAAATCCGAAATGTGGAGTTTTAGTTTTATTTTAGTGACACAGATATAACATAACTGTAAGTTTAATGCTGCCTGGTCCTGTCGGTCACTCACTCCAGTTTATCTCACTACTGCACTCGACGATATTGATTTTATGTTAGAAATGCATTAATGTAAGGATTACGTCAATCAATGAGAGATGGCGCCACATGGATCCTGAATTATGTACCTATCCCTATTAAAGTTTTTAAAATTCTTTGATACTATGTCGTTATCTAAAGGTAAATCCAGCATTTTCTTTTGGGAGGAGGGGAAAATTAGCTGATTTCAACTAGGATAGCGAAAAAAATACTCCTACATAAACAATTAAACAATGCAGTCTTCAAAAGTCTATATTTAAGGCGGAAGAGGTTGGGTTCTTGGTTGGTTTCTTCTACTTCATAAATATTGCGGTCTTTTTAAGGTCACTGATTTTAAATGGGAAGGAGAGTCCTTCCTTATTCTAGTATCTAAAATAATTTAATTACATATTAAAATGAACATTAACATAACTGGTCATAATACAAAGGCGCCATCTGTCGTTTATAAGAGTAATAGAATAAGAAAGTCAGTGAAAGTTAATTAATTTGATCACATTTACTTAATTGGTGATAAAACAACCTCCTTACATATTTAATGACGGAATTTCCATAAGTAGGTCTCTTCGTTTTACATTTGTTTTACTGTACCTAATGTTTTATCTCCATTAATAATTTGTATATTATTCGCAGTGAGTTTTTTTATGACATTTAAGTAGCAAACATGCAGTCCATCTAATAGTACGGACATCCATAACTTAAATAGAACATGGTTTTATCTCGGTCAAAAACATGCGTTGCTTGTCCCAAGAACTAAAATGGTCGTCGTATGACCAGTAGCGTAGCTGGGTAATAAAATGCCTTAAAAAATAAAAAATAAAGCAAAAAATAAACTAGGGCCCCAAATAAACTATCCGGTTGGTTTATATTCCGAATATGGGAGAAATTTTCACTAGTTCAGTTTATAGTTTGTAAGTCCGAGGGGCCCTCTGAGCTTGGAGCCCCGGGGCACTGCCCCGTCTAGCCTCCGG
>MOOZ01000064.1:0-13946 GCA_002930495.1 Cecropterus lyciades | reverse complement strand
TAACCAAAAACGATGACACAAGAAATTAATATAAAAAGCGCTGTGTAACTCAGTTTCGTCCTTCGTGACTCACGAGGGGCTCTCGGGACCCCTTGATCTGTTAAGAGGCTCTCCGTGTCAGTAATAATGCCCTTAAATAATAGTATACCTTCTAATGGCGTCAACTCGCTCTTGGAAAACCTCGAGTGTTGCTTTCAACGTGACAAAATGTAACGAAAACATCGCAAAATATATCTACCTACCGAAATTTTCTTGAACACGAATAAGGATTTTTTTGTAGACTTTGCTCCTGTTTTTATTGATAGTAGTAAAAACGTGCGTAGAAATATTTTTATGCTTGTTGTCGTCTATCTATTACTATCTCAATATTACATGGGTGTTTTCTGAGAGTAGGGCTGTAGGCACGAGTCTACCACAATGACCAAGGTTGTGTTAAGGGCCACATACTTATCCAAAGCATTCCAACTTGATCCGCGGGGGTAGCAACGCATCTGTTGTAAACCTCAGGTAAGACTGTTCTTATCTGGGGTTGATTATAGATGTTCATGGGTGTCAGTGACTAGTTACCACCAAGTGGGCTGCATGCACATTTGCTACTTCCATATTATAAAAAAAAAATCATTAATACAGTACAGATTAACTGGTTACCGATCACAAGAACTATGGTTTTATGATTGGAGATCTGTCAAGACGAACTATATCAGCCTGCTGACCACTAAGGCCAAATAAATGCAATTTCATATTCTTCCTTCTGCAAAAATGAAATACTTCCCCAGAGAAAAGGTATATAAAAGTTGGAAGCGACACACAATTAAAAAAATAACGTACTTTGCTCTCGTTTCCGACTTCGTAGTGTGCTGATCTGGAAAATTGTGGGCTCAGAATAATAAAAGACGAAAGTAGTATAACTTTTATGACTTAGGGCAGTACGAAAGGGCTAGAGATATAACATTTCACGAACGCGCGTCGGCTTTACGTGTGTTGCAAACGCAGGTTATGGTTTCAAGCGCGTCTGTACAAACATCGATGTGTGCGTGAACACTAATGCACGTAGTGACACGTTGCGCACACTAACGCTTTGTATATATACACGATTCACCACAACTAAGCTTCACGCGCGCTCCTGAAATATAGGATCTATAGCAAGGTAATTTGCATAAAAGTAAATAAACGTAAAATCCTGCGGTCAATACTTATCATAAAACAGCTAATATACTTTAATATTCATCTAACCGTTAAGTATTCCGTATTTTAGCTGGTAATACAGGGTTCATAAAATCTTGGGTTTAATCTATTAAAAAAAAAAACACTTATGTATATTAGTTATACACGAAAATGACTTTTGACTTAAAAATGCATAGCTACACAAAAATAAAACAAAAATGCCCCAAAATATTATTGAATCGTGTTTGGCTTTACAGAAGATATTTCTACGCAAAATACTGATGCAATAAAGCCATAAACGAAGATGGAGCCATAAACAAAGTAAACAAGTAAAATAAACAACCAAAACCACCCTATATATACGGTATATACGGGTCGTCCCGTAAATCGTGTAAAATCTTGTAACTGTATGTAAGCCTTAATGTGACATGAGAATATCGACTATTGTTTTTGTATAAAAAAAATCACGAAATAACCCGCTTCCTGTTACACTTGAAGTTAAGAATATCGTAAGCTGTGAGTTTTCTTCATTATGTTCCTTAAATCAAATACATGAATTAAGCTCCTTTAAGGACCGTTTTTCAATCGTCATTATTATTATATATTTCTATATCATGGATTAAAATGGGTATGTACCTAAATTAATACATGATATAGAAATATCTTATCATCATTACATGGCATGTACATTTGTATCCAAGCATAATATATTATACATAAATCCACTCATAAATTAATTAATCCAGTTCAATATGTTTTCTTCTATTGAAACTATTAAATAAGAGAACAATGCGACCCAAACCCTTACTTATCGATAACTAATATGATTTCCACATAATTTCCCATTCCAACTAAACAGTTTTCGTCGAATTTCCCGGAACTCAACAATATTGTCGCTACCGAATCGAGATTAGGCTCTTATCACTGATTGATGAGATCGAAAGCAGATGCGTATTATTCAATTTAGATAAAAAGGCGGAGTTGCTTGACCGTAGGGCGAAATAGATAACTGAAGTTCTGAAATGAGTTTGATTCAGACAGTTCAGTATAAACCCGACCGTCGGCGGATACGAACGTCGCCCGTTCTTCTACACAATTACGTTCGATATTATACATAAGTCAGATAAAGTTAATACATAATTTTCAAATAAATATCCGTTCAACAATGTTACTGTTAAAGAAAAACGGTTTAGTGTGATAAGTGAGTGCAGTTTTAGTGAACTTTGTCGCGACTTTTGGACTTTATTTGAAGGTAAGATTTAGTTTAAAAGTTAAGTCTTCAAATAAAAGTGAATATGTAGGTATTTTTGTTATCAACTGACCCCGGCATTGAGCGATATTTACTTAATTCGTAAAGACGATACGCACCATTGGTTAAAAACGCGTAAAATGACGTTTTATGGCCAATGACAATATTATCATTTACTTATCGAATACATAACAACTATATTGCTTATCTACAAACTATAACAAATTATTCGAGTGTTTTAAAACAAAACAGTAGTGGCTACTAAAGTGTAACAGATTGTCAGTAACAGCTCTAGTTGTTTACTTTGATAATGGCCACTACATTACCAAGGCGAATTCAATTATTCAATAGAGAACCATCTACTCAGTTATTGGCGGTGAAATTATCTTTTTGGTGAATCTACGTACTTATCAATAGAAGAAGTGACGATAACGTAACTTTCGATTTTTTTCACAGTGTTTTGGGTTCAAATCCTAAGTATGAACTTCTGATATCAATGAACGTCGTGAGAAATATTTAAAATGTCAGCCTTTCTGTGTTTTAGTCTTAATGGGTATCATAAGTCTGATACACTTTCAGGAGCCATTTCAGCTTAATCACCAAGAATAGCATCTATCAGTCTTACCAATCTAGGTACTAGTGGCAATAATATAACCCTATTTGGGGTTGATTACAGACGTTTATGGGTGGTAAAACTACTTACTACCCGGTGAAATGCTTACCCGTTTGTTGCTTCAATTATATCTTCTCGAAGATATATAAAATCTAGTTGCTTTTAGCGTCCATTAGGCCAAAAAAGGCTTGATAAAAATTGCGTCTATCTAATTGATTCTAAATGCGATACTCTTAGTATATTCCAATACTCTTACAAATTTGCTATATACATACATAAAGACAAGTATACACACATCTATTTATACGAAAAAGATTCCTAAATTAATTATTTTTTGTATGGTTATAGACTGAAGACGCCAAAGTTTGGTGACTCCACCGAAAATGGCGAATCGGGAATCAAACCCAAAACCCTCTGAATAACAGCCCGCTAAGGTAACCACCGCCACGCGGGTCTGCAAATAAATTATTCAGTAACATGTATTTAATTTAAACTAAAATTACCTGAAGCGGGAGAAAAATATTAGCTTAGGTTCATTTACTCTGCGGAACAGGTACAGGGGAAACACTTTGAAACAACATCAAAGTTAAACTTATGGTCAGTTTGTACACGAATGGCTTTTGGCTTTTCATGTGCCAGGGTACACATTACCGCCTTATAACAGGTGTGTTAAGCGCTATTTCCTCGAGTTTATAGAAATAATATGGCAGAGATACAAACTTATATTAATAACTTAATAGTAAATTAGCATGCAGTCCACTTAATTGTAATGGCTACTGCCTCTGCAATCCATCTGCAATCAACCCCAGACAAGATCAAAGTCTTGCCAGATGCTTGACTACCGGAGGACTAAGTTGGAACGCCTCGGATTATTATATACCTTACCTTATCACACCATTCCAAGAAAACAAGCAGCGCTCGACAATGTTATTAGGCAGATAAGTTTTTTTTTTTAATTTTATGCCATTGAAATAGCAAACGAGCATGCAGTCCACTTGATGGTAAGTAGCCACTGCCGCACAGAGATCTGTAAGCAACTTTATATAAAACAGGAGGTTCTATCTAAAATCGATCGCAGATGGGTTGCTACCGAGGACTAAGATGATCACCTTACATATAAGTAAGCCGGCAACCATCCTTCCACCGCAACACAAGAATTGCTTCACGCTAGAAAAACGTTACCTTTCGGGCTATTTCGGCTCGGCTACCTTCCGAACCCCGGTGAGCATTGACGCTCACCACACCTTCTGGTGTTTACGGCTTGCGACCATACATGCCGCCCGCCTCCCAAGATCGCTTGGCTGTACGGTTCAAGTTCTCATTCTGACCGCCCGCAACCCCGGACCTTCCCTTTTAGTCGCCTCTTCCGACAGGCATGAGATACGTAGCCCCGTTCTATGCGGATAGAGGATATCCCTATCAGGATGTAACTTCATATACTTTTGCCTTTATTGTATTAGTAATATTAATAAATCATTCATTGGATTGCGCTTATGATATGAGAAGATGCAAATATATTTCCTTATAAAATTCTAAAAAATATCCTTATTGAAAATTAATACTGTAAGATAGAATTAACCATGAACATACCGATAGTCTTACAGAGAAGTTGTTCTTCAAATGGAACAAGATAAACAAGGAACAATTAAATTGGCGTACCCGTAGGGTGACACCGGTACTGGCAAGTACCGGAGTCAGGTGTCAGTTAAATATTTGCCAGTTTCTGTCCCACTTTTTAGGCCTTCGACCATTGTTTTCATAATTAAAAACACTTTTCTAATTTTTATTTTGAAAAGGTTTAACATATAGGTACCTAGCTTAAAAATATTGCATCCCGCTTTTATGCTATCTACCTCAGATTTTATATTTATCGCCTAGCAAGTTTACGAGAAAATCGGGTCAGTCAGTATGTATACGAAATAAACTGATCTACTATATACATACCTATTATAAACATATAATAACAAATAAATTCTTAGCTAATATCCAGCTGTCATAGCCAGGTATGATCATCTGTGTTTGAAATGTTATGAAAATAAATTGTTAAATATTTGTTGCCATATTATTATATAAGTCAATATTTTAAATTGTTGGTCGTTTCTCCCTGGGATCCAGCGTATAAAAAGGGTCATGGAGATCAGAAGTTTCAATTAGAAGAGGAAAACAAACAATATTAAATTCAAACATGTCGTCAACCCACTATTATCTCACTGTTGGGATATTGACGATTGACGACCCGCGTGTCGGAGCGGTCACCGTGATCGCAGTGGTTTCCGGGTTCGATTCCCGGCCAGACCAAACATCTAAATGAAGAGTTTAGATTCTGTTCTGGGTCTGGGTGTTTGTGTATTCGTCTTTGTGTGTCTATGGAACCCACGACACAGGAGAAAATTCTAGTGTGGGGCTATGAGTGTAGAAAGTGTATGTATGCTGCGCATGAGTCTTCTCTCCGAATGGGAGAGTTATAGGCCACAGTCCACCATGCTGGCCAAGTGCGAATTGGTAGGCTTCACACACCTTTGGAAACTCAATTGTGAGGGCGAGTTTCAACCATTTGGCTAACAATGTTATTTAAACATTGTTTCATAAGTATAAGAACAAACATATTGTTTCATAAATTAATTAAAAGATTTTTGCAGGACTTATGTATTAAACCGATACGTAACGGTAAGGATTAGTTAGTTCGTAACCATTTCTGCTATTACTCAGCTGTGTTTTTATTCGACCGCGTCTGAAGGGTGATGTTTTTTGAGCGTATGTTTATATGCATGTATGTCCATTTCTTAGGCACATTGGACTACTGTACTATATGAGGTGACAGATTTTACTACACGAGATGAATACGTTTTTAACCGACTTCAAAAAGGACAGAACCGTCCTACTTGTAGGACATAGATTCGTCGTTGCAATCTAACAAAATATTTTGAGCGCCAACTTCGGGACTATGTACTATGTATTGTATACGTAAGAAACCAACATATATTTAAATTATTTTTTTGATTTTTTGTGGTATAGAAGTCGGTTTCTATTTTTTGTTAAATGTTTTTTTTTTTTTAATTGTCGGAGTAACAAGCTGTATAGTTGTGAAACATGGCGCCTGCGAATAGACAAAAATAGGCAAATGAAGTTTTTTTACAATAACAATATGGATTTCTAATGAAAGTTAGCAAATACATAATTATAAAATATACATGTAATAACACCTATTCCTATTTGTTACAATTTTAACACACTCCGAAAAGATTAAATTAAATCAGTTAAATTAAATTAAATTTTAATAAGTAATACTAAAATACCCCACTGCTTAAAAATAATTAACTGCTCCAAGTACAGTAATTAAATATATTAAAATAAAATTAATATATTATTACGTGTCATATCGAGAGAGTCGTTATACCACAACATATTGCATTTTGTGGTAAAACAGATTTCAATTGATATATCGATTTAAACTGTCAATTGCATATGCCTCTGTATATTATTTGCTAGGCGTGATAGAACCGTCTACCAAAAACAGTTCTAATATCAACAGCAAGGTGTTAGTAAAGGAATTTTTGTTTTAGTAGTAGTAGTAGTGAGCGGTAGTCAAGTATTTATAAGTTTGAAGTAGGACAGGGGCACTCATTTAGATCTTCATCCTTTTTGCGGTGAAGCATAATTTTTGTATTGAACCACAGCTAAGCATAATTTTTGTATTGAACTTGGCTCTCCTTTTTTACATTTATGTTTTTGGTGGAATATCATTACTTTTTGCAAAGAAAACCAGGCAGGTATTGAGATTTAATGTTTTTTCTTGCGTTTCCGCTGCATGGTTGCTGCATAGTGCGCTAGGCCGGTTGTTTAGCGCGTATTACAAGTTTTTTTGTACGGGGAAGTCAAAAAATAAATGGATTTTTTGACTTTACTTAATTTCTCTGTTATATAGCAAATATAATAAAACATATATTGGGATAGTCTCAAATATCTGCTTGTAACGGTTCCAACGCTAGATTTTTTTTTGTATGGTCCCCCCCTATTTTTAACTTATTTTTATTTTTAGATTTTTTCCTACGGTAACACCCAATTACCGAACTGGATTCCAAATTTCATCCTTCCAGGTTATCTGGAAGTAGGTTAGATTTGGGTATTACATATACATATGTCAGTCAGTCAGTCAGTGCTAAAATTTACGACTTTTTGGCCTTCATAACTGTTTCTTCATCTTTATAACTGTTTGAGCTAGCTTCATAAAATTTTGGCTTCTAGATGTCCTTATGGATATAATAAAATATACGTAGTTTTATATGTATACGTTAAAGAGGTTTTGAGTTATAGAAGGTTCAAAAGTGTCACCAAGTGGTTCGTGTTATATTACACTCGGCGCTGGCTAGCCAATTCCTTTTCTTGAACTTGGCTTGACACGCTGCCGCGTGTCTTGATAACTAGTCAGTAGACGAATGTAATTTTCGTTTAAATTATACAATAAGAACTTTATACTAGTTTTGCCCCGCGGTTGTTCCCGCGTTTACAAAACTGTGACATAACTTTTTTGTATGGAAGTAGCAAACGAGCATGCAGTCCACCTGATGGTAAGGGACATTGCCGCCCTGGACTTTTGTAATCAACCCCAGATAATATCCGATTCTTACCTAAGTTTAGCCACAGAAGCGTTGTTACCCCAAAGGACTAAGTTGGAACACCTCGGACAAGTATGTCTCCCTTACAGGGGAGACCCTTCAGGCCCGAACATCGCATAACACTACTATTATTAGGCAGACACAGGTTTAGCGGTGGTGCTTCCGGAATCGAAACACAAAGAGTTCCACCACATTTGATTGTAGTTATTTTTGAAAAAATAATGGATTTTAATGAAACAGATATGGACTATAATTATATACTAATTATATAATTCTAAAAAATATAGCATATGCAGGTAAAACTGAAGAGATCTATACTACTTTCACTCCCATTGTTGACGTTGTTTGAGTAACAGAAAGGTGTGTAATATATATAACAATATTTATTTCCATTTCCTTGCGACAACGTGGCTGCGTGATCAAGTAATTTCGCCACTTGTTGCATGCGATACTAATATTATACAGACAATAATCAGTGTATGTGTCGAGAATATATCAAAAATTGTTATTTTCTAATTGTAATAGTATAGTGCTCTAGTTTACTGGGACATGATTAGAGTTTTCTCATTGGAAACAAAGATGTTGCTTGTTTATATCTATAAACAAGCTTGTAATAAATTTAAATAAATAATTCTTCATAATAAGTAGTTCTAATTTTTTTTTCACATTAATAAATATTAATGTATCATAAATTTCGTAAGTTTTGCTAAAGGTTTCTAAATAACAATTCTGATAAACTATTTATAAACGAGTTATACGTACCTTAAATATTTTCATGTCATATAGCTGCAACCATTTTTATAAAACTATGTATATAACTATGAACTATCTATGTAAAAACAAAATTATGGTATAAAAAAAGCAAAAACTAAAATATGTGTGAATTATAATGAAGTAAAAAAGATAGTCGCGCTGAGTTTCTTGCCGTATCTTCCCAGTTGAGGTCGTTTTGCGATCCGGTAGTTTTTTTTTATAGTATGGAAGTTGCAAACGAACATGCAGCCCACCTGATGGTAAGTGGCTACTGCCGCCCATGGACATCTGTAGTCAACCCTAGGTAAGATCAAAGTCTCACCTAAAGTTAGCCACAGATGCGTTGCTACCCCTGAGGACTAAGATGGAATGCCTCGAATAAGTATGTCACCCTCACCACACCCTTCAGACCAGAACACAACAACACATAACACTGCTGTTATTAGGCAGAAATAGGTGTGGCGGTGGTGCTTCCGGAGTCGAACCACAAAGAGTTCTACCACCTTGAAAAGTATTTTAGAAAAGTAGACTATGGAAAGCCTCCATAAGTCATGAGGCCTCAGTAGGCCTTTACAAATAAAGATATTTTATTTGTATTTATTCCACATGGCTTGACTCTTTCCACAACTGAAGCCTAGAGAATATTACTCCGTTTCGAAGTGATTGGTGGAGGTATTGTCCTATATAAGTAATGATACTGATAAGCAACAGCGACGATAAAATCAGGTGAAACGTAAAAAACCTAACGGAAATCAGATCACAAGAACATAAAGCTGGGAAGTGCTGAAGTATTCCTATTTACGACGTCTTAACTGCCACCACATTTTCAACCCTAAATAAATACACGTAACGATGATACTCAAATGGCAATAGTTACGATTAGGCAGTGTTCAGGAACTTCCCGCGAGATTTATTACGATAATTATTAGATTTGGGGAAAATTTAGCAATTGGCGATTGGCGAAAAGATGGTTACTCTGCGGAGAATTGAATACTTCCGCAACATATCGTGAAGAAATCTATGTGGCAGAACTTTCTTGATTCGACTGAAGTGTGTTTCCAGTCGCATACCTGTTTTTGCCTAATAACAACAGAGTAAAACGATGTTATGTGTTGTGTTATGTTGTGTTGGAAACGGAGCTACTTACACACCAGGTGGTTAACCAAGTGTGTTTTGACCGAGGAGGCACCACTGACACAACCGTTTCTAGCGTGAAACAGTTGTTACACTTCGTTAGAAGGGTGTTTACGGCTCTTAATGATGCGACCATCTTAGTCCTCAGATATAGTTGGCAAATCCGTATGATGTATATGGTAGATATATAATTTTTATGGTCGGCCAACGCATCTGTGGAGGTCGGCCACATAGGACTGTTATCTAAGATTTATTGCAGATACCATGGTCGGCTTTGGTCACTTATCATCAGGTGGACTGCATGTATGCTACTTGTATTTAATATTTAATATAAAACCTGTTGTACGAAAATTTAAGACGAGTTTAGTGTATTAGATTCGATCAGGGTACCAAAAATGATTATATTACGTATGGAAATCTGATATTTCCATTCAATTTTATGATGAAATCTGATATAGAACGCCTCAGGTTATAAATTCAGGCAATATTAAAGCCGAGCTTTTCCCGCGGCTCTGCCTGCTAGCGTACCATGTACTAAGGTAAAATGTATCTTATGTGTTTATCTAGTGAATAAATCTATCTGCGTGTCAAATTTCATCTAAATCCAATCAGTAGTTAATCAAACACACATACTCGTACATCGTCACAAACTTTCGTATTTATAACATTAGATAGAAGTAAGATTGGATGTGTGTCATAAGAAAAACAAAGAATATTATGTAACGTTAACCCATAGTGATATTAGTAAGTAATCATATATAAACTGGGTATATGTACACTAGTTGAACATAAACTTAACAGCGAGGGAGAACAAACATCTACTCCTCTACACAAACACCTATCTTCATTCAACCACCTGCACCGACTTATCGTTCTATACAACATAGCATATTTAACATCTACAGTTCTTAAAGCTATGCCATCTGTTTCTGTACTAAATAGGTATATAATTTGTGCTAATTATATTTTTTTTATCAGGAAAATTGGACCCTGTAGGTGGCGTTATAGGTCAGTTTAAAAAAACTTACATTCATATTTTGTAAAGTGTAAGTTTCCAAAAATCCAAACATTGCACCCACTACCGTAGTGAGAACTATAACAATCAAGCCAACTACCATCAATAAATGTGGTAGTTGTAATAAGATCTAAGTTATTGCATATTTTTTTATCCCTCGTCGCATAAAAGAGATGTGCTTTATGTTTGATGTATCTGTCTATCTTCGTATCTGCGTACGTCTTTATAACCGTAGCTATCAAATGGGTGGACCAAATTGAATGTTTTTTTTATTTTTTATTTGAAGATGTATCTATTAAATTAAGGGCATCGTCTAGTGCGAAGGTTATTTTTAACGCTTTTTCGAACTTTTTTTGGAGATGTTCAAATGTAAAAGCTTTGTATTTTTCGAAGTTAATGTATTTAAATGTATTCAACTTTAGTCAATTGGGGCTACACTGTAAAAAAGGTTCTCTGAAATAACAAAAACCAAACACCAATAAATAAACATGAGACTACATAAAACTAAAACAAAATTAAAATTTAAAAAAAAAACATTAAAAAACGGTTATTGTATATTATTCATAAAAATTCACCTTCCTTTCTTCAAAAAGATTACGCCAGGCCGTTTCTCTTCTCTTTTTGAAATCCGGGGATGTCTGGCGAAATCGCTCAAAGTCTCTCTGAACGGTAGTACGGCTTCGAATTTAGAAAAAAAACCCTTGTCCGTGAAATATGAAAAAAAAGTTTTTTTTTTGACTTGACTAATTTTCACCTAGTATCAGAATCAGATTTTGTAAGATTCCTGATATCGTAGCGGAAAACAAAAACAGATTTGTGCCACCTCTGAGTAGATCTGTAATGGTTAATTTGTGCCGATACACATATATTTATTAAGGTAGTAGAGCCCTTCATTACTCGACTAAGGAGGCGTTATCGCCACACTTATTTCAGCCGCGTAACGAAAGTTACTTGAACCCTATTGTGTTCCGAATTAAGGATGTGATAAAAACAGACGCATAATAGGAGTCTAGAGGAGGTCACCTCACTAAAAAGCAAAATAAAACTCTCGTGCCAAGGATAATGTGTTTTGTCCAAAAAGAATCGGCGTATACTTTACAAGAAGCAAAATTAAATATGTTTAAAGGATTCATAATTTAAAACGACAATTACGCACATTGACTTTCTCTTACTCGATCATCATCATCGTAACCGCATTATTGTCCCACTGCTGGGCACGGGTCTTCTATTACATTGAGAGAGTTTTAGGCCATAGTCCACCACACTGGCCAAGTACAAATTGGGAGACTTCACACACCTCTGAGAACTTTTTTTTTAAGTCTTAGGAGAGTAGGTTGTCTCACGATGTTTTCCTTCAGTGTTGAGCAGTGATAATTAACTTCTAATACCCATATAATTTTAGAAAAACCAGGAGTACGTGCCTTGGATTCGGAACTCGGACCCTCTATTGAGAGGTCAGATATCAACCATTCAGCTATCACTGCTTAGTACTTACTAGATCATCACTTATTGACAATCCAGTACCTATCACAGAGTAACAGTCCAGCTATAAAATAACCATAAAACAGACTTACGTCCCGTGAAGGCGAGCACTCAGCGATGCTTAAGGAAATATAATTACACATAAATATACACTATATTTAGGTATTATTAAGGATTTTTACTTAATTATGCTTAAGAAGGATTGTGCATGAAGATCGGAATCAGAGATCACGATTTAATTAAGATAATTGTCGCATATGCCGCGTATTCACTAAAAAAATCGCATATGCATACGAAAACATGCTAACGACACCTCAAATGTTAAAATGCGTCAAGTCGTTTAAGCCATGGAACGCTCCAAAGAATGGAACATACATACGTGCTCGAGAAATATTACTGTTCTTCTGCAATAGGATAAGTGAAGATACATTATAAAGTTTCACATTCTATTTCAAATCTAGATACAACTTTTAAGTTATGATTTTTTTTGTTTTGGGTCTGGGTCTTGTCTGGTTTTTATACACGTCATGTATTTATGTTGTTTTAAACCTAGTACCCGCAGCGAATCATTATTGGCTTTATACCAAAATATATTCGATACGATATCATGGATCACTTCGTAAATAAACTTTGCCAAGCAGTAAGTAAAACTTTGCCATATTATTTGACAAACTAAGGTGGTTAGTGAAAAGTGACTGCACCGTCTGGCTATAAAAATGTTCATAAAGCTCCCGTAAACGACGTTAAGGCAGGCACTTCAGGATACTTTGTGGAATAAACACATCTCAGTTTAGAGTGTAGCTGCTATAAAATTAATATTATACAGATACTGGCTGAACTCAATAACGTTTTAACTTTGTAGATAACGATAATAATGATATTAATTTTGTAGGATTAATATCAAACAGTTTCCGTGAGAACTTTAAGATTACATAAAACACTCATATTCTGTATATAGGTGTATATTCTGTTTGTTCGATTAAGCACTTTGTGTTTCGACACCATTTTTTTTTTTTGCTCTCGAGGGGGTAAAAGACGCCGTGGGAGCGACGCCGGATTATGTGGGATTTTTACCGCACTAAAACCCCCCCGGTGGCCGTCCTCGACGCTTCAAAGAAGATTCCGGGATCTCCAAAGGAACGCAACCGGAATCCTCTGAGCACGTTGCCCCATCGGAACCACCCAGGTCAGCGGCTGGGCCCACCGCACCGTCTGGTCTTTACGACAATATGCGACCACACATACCGCCGTTCTTCTCGGGGTCGCCTGGCTGGACGGTTCGACACCTAAGACACCAACGCTTTTACCTTTATCTTCTATATATATATTATTATTAAACGTTAACGCTTTTTACCCTCATAGTCCCACAGTAGGATTTTCTCCTGTATCGTGGGTGCCATAGACACACAAAGACGAATTCACAAACACCCAGACCCAGAACAGAAATCTAAACTCATTATTCAGATGTCTGCCTGGCCGGGGATCGAACTCGGGACCCCCTACCGGAGCGTCAGACCGGTACGGTGACCGCTCCACCACGTGGGTCGTCAAATTATTATTACAATTTAGCTAATAACAATGTTAACCGCTGCTGTGCATTGGTTTGAACTGGGTGGTAAAGGACATACATGTCCGAGGCGGTTCAACATAGACCTCAGGGGACTCTTATCTTATCTGGGGTCTTTACTTATGTCTATTGATCAGATGGTTTCCATGTCACACCTATTTCTGCCTCATAAAAACAGTGTTATGCGCCGTTGTGTTCTGGTCTGAAGGGTGTGGTAAGGGAGACATACTTTTCCAAGGCATTCTATCTTAGTCCTCAGGGGTAGCAACGCATCTGAGTCTAACCTGAGGTGAGACTTTGATCTTACTTAGGGTTGCTTATAGATTCCCATGGGCGGTAGCCACTTACCGATT
>MOOZ01000063.1:528699-549520 GCA_002930495.1 Cecropterus lyciades | reverse complement strand
AAAATGTTTTATGTTAAATTACCCTAACGATTTATATGGCTTTAAAGCTGATTTTATTTTCCTTGGGGTATCAGTATAGACAGCTTTATTTGCTTACAATTATATGTGGTAAATAGTAATAAATGTACAAAGTTAAACAACATCTGACGAAGACTGAAGTTGGATGGCTGTTACGCCTGATTGTGCTAGAGCACGTGAACCCTTTATCTCGGTTGTTAATATTAGGTAAGAGCAGTTAAGCCTTTTTCTTAAGCCTGATCTGAAATGCATTTCAATATTCATCCGACCGAGAATCAATCCATGAGAACGTACTTAAGTAAGCTGACACCTGCATTTCGTGATTGGTTATGATGTTTTTACCCGATTGGTTCAGGAGGATATTCTATTTCGAGCGTATGTATGTAAGTCCATTTCTTTGGCATGTGCTACAGCCCAGACGGCTTGAGGGTTCGTGATATATGACATATCATAAGAATCGTTTCAGTTTACAGAGAGACATAGGCTATATAATTTTTAAAAATGGTGCCCCTAAACAGGGAGAAAAGGGGGTGGGAAGGGATGCCTTTTGTATTATGGTGATGACACTGATATCAAGTAAAATATATATGAGTACTACATCACTTTTATGTTACTATTTTCAAGAAATCTTATAAAATCATTAAATTAAATATATCATAACAAAATCCAAATAATCGTTTTAACGTAGTCGGGATTTTTGTTTTAATAATTTGAACAACGATACATGTTAATGTCTTTAAAGTCTACCGACCTACTGCTCGGAAGACTATGTTGTAAAAATATACAAATATAGGAATGTATAATTTTATAAGTAAATTCAATGAAATCGCCCTTAAAATCATCCTATTACTAAAATTTGATAATCGCACAAATTGGTCTTATTTTCAAAACTTTACCAATAAACTTTCAATATTCCGCATATAAGATGACGACTTTGATCGATAGCCAAATCAAGGCTATGTTTAAACAATTTGGCAAATTGCAAAAACAAAGGAATAACAGTTAACAAACATCGATTCCGATGGTAACGTACTCGTAAATTCGAGAGAATAATTCACCGATTGAGATATCAATATTTTTGGGAATACAAACCTTTATGGAAATTTCAACTTTAGCTCTAACGGATCTAAAAACGTTATTGGTTGTATTCGTATTCGTGTATTCGTCCTTTTCAACGCCTTTAGCATTCACCGCTGCTTCAATTTCTGTGGCCCTACAAAGAAAACGAAACTCATTTCCAATCAGCATAAGCTTCTTTTAGATCAGCGGTTCTTATTCAAATTTAGTCCTGGATGTTTCAGGGCGGTCTCACACGTCGTGATCGGCATGGAACTCGGTAATCATAAATTGAGGGACCAATAGTTAGTTTGCATAGCCCCGGGCTAATGAGAGTGAATGAACTCTTGCAACTGATTCCCTAAACGTTTTTTTTCTTTTGCGATTCTCCGCATCCTCGCTTTCTTTTGAAGTTTAAAAGCGAATATTTAATTTAGATGATTTACACCCGACAATCTCGCGTCGGAATGAAGTTGGCACGTGTTTTTAATAAGATCTAATTGATAGGTGTCATTTTTAATTTGGTGTGTTTGGTTTATATTACAAATATGGTTCTTCAAAACATGTTTAGAAAGTATACGAAAGAGGTAGCTTGAAATGATAGTGTAAAAATAATAGGCATAATTTAGTGTTAGTCATGACTGTAATCAATATGTATAGAATTTTGCCGCCATTCTTTTGTCTCGACTGGAAATAAACTTGCTCTCGATTCAGTGATCAACTAATGAAATTCAATTGATAACTCTCAATTGAATTTCATTAGTTAGTCTGAGATATTCAGAATAATTTTTTTGGAAGATAACATTAACATATATTTACGTCATACTTCTTATACTTATACGAATAAACTGTTCATCTTATGTTATATATATAGGAAACGAGCTAGAATTGAGTCATTTTATACTGAAAACTTAAATCAAATAATATAATCAAATAGTTCTAGCAGTTATTTTGTACATAGGAGATTGGAAATTTTATGCAGGTTTTGACCGCAAAGTTATTAGCACAACACTATATTCCGGTCACACTTGGACATTTAGCTTGTTTACCAGCAAGTCCAGCAACCGGAGCGTAAGAAGTATATACTCGAGAAACAATGTGTTTCATGACAATTTTGCAAGGTGGTAGAACGAGTGTGCTTCTACCGCAAAAGTACCATCGTCACGTCTATTTCTAGCGTACACAGCAGTTCTTGTGTTTTGGTGGAATAAACCCTTATTACCGGCTCACCTTTACATGAGGTGACGATCTCGAGAGTAGAAACGTGTCTGTAATTGACATCAGATGGAAACTCTGTTCTATATGAAGTGAATATGTGTATGGCGACATAGGCGACAATAACCACTTACTCTAAATGAACCGCACGTAAAAAAATACAATAAATTAATTTAGGTTTTTTTTTATTTATTTGGGTTAACAAACAGTAAACAACAGAGATTACAATTAAAAACAATTATAAACGCGATATTATGTCGCTAACCAACACCGTTAACCACGGATTACTACAAAAATAAACTTCTTCTAAAACAATAACTATGACCAAAATCGCCTTGCGAGAAAGTTAGTTATAATTTTGTAAAGTTGTGTTAGAAATGACGTATTACAACAGTTAGGACATTAGACCATTAGGTTCGTTGACTCCCCTATCAAAGTTCCAATTTGTAAACACATGGTTAGCCGGGTTTATCGCGGCTGTAAAATTGTCGTAAAATCTGACACTCAGGAAGATACGCGTGTTGCGATGCGTCGCAATTTAAATTTCAGTGATATACGATTAGTGTTGATAAAATATGACATAAAACGCAAAATTTCCATTAATTCAACTTTCTAAGGAAGTGCGTGAAAATCTAAATTTAAACTTAGTATGAACTACCTTCATACCAAGTTTAAAAGATATATAAAAGAAAATGGAATAAGTACAGATATACAGATAGAAATATGTAGGAATTTATGTATTATAAAAGAGATTTATGATAAGGGTTGAGAAATGGGCATAACATGAATGCTAATAGGCAATACTATAACTCATAAATGAATACACATTGGCTGTAACCTATGGTCGAGTTTCGAGCGTAGTACTCAATCCGAAAAATGGATCAACTAAAGCAATAAAATTTAATCTAGATTTATTAATGATGCTGAAATTTAAATATTTGATGTTTGAGTCATTAATAGCCAATAACTCCTGAAGATAATATCTCAACGTAAACATGACATGGAACCGGTCGTTAAATTTGATACCCATAAAACACCATTACACATTTTCAAATCGCTTCAACATGCATCGGAATTTTTAATTATTTGAAGAATGTTTCGAACATTATAAAATGTGAACAGAGAATACAGGTCAAACAATAAGTTGTTAAAAATATGAAAACAAATTTTTTTTATATTTAGTTTTTTATGAATTCTCGTCAAAATAGAATAAAAGTATTATAATGTCCACATTTTTGGAATGGTCTATTTACTAAATTTTATCCTTATTTACAGATGCCTTTTTAAAAATTATGTACCCTACGTCACTCTGGAAGTTGAAACGATCTGTCAAGCTAGCTAGGCTGTAGCGCGTTCTAAAGAAATGGACACATACGCTCGAAAAACATTACCCTCCTTCTAACACACTCGGATAAAAAAGCTGACAACTACTTGCACTTGTGAATAAATTTGAACGTTGTAGAAAAGTTGTTAATGTGTGAATCTGACTTATGTATAATATCGATTATTTTCCGCTCAATAATTTTACTTATTTGACTACTTTTAAGCTTTAATTTCACATCTGAATCACAATGTGCGAGTTGCTAATGCTACTAATAAACCTTTTATCATTAAGGAATGGTGGTGCCGAATGATATCGGTCTTGAATATCACCTCAAGCGTATCAAACCCATAGCAGCACAAGAGACACTTTCCATGGATGTGACTAAGGGAGAACAACGAGGAAATAGGTAGCAACATCAAGTAGGGTTGTAACGGAGGCCTTCTTAGCGGAGGCGGAGGCGGATGCGGATGCGGAACATAAGAGGTTCGCCTCCGTGGATGCGGAGGTTAACGGAGGCGAAGGTAAACTCTCCATAGTACAGTTCTTACACAAAGTTTAGTAATCTTTGCGGCTTTGTTGCCTTCCGTGCCGGCTGTCATCAAATAATTGTTTACTTAGCACTGAACCGATAAGTAAGTGAGAAATATGGGAGAAAAAACTTATATTCATGTTGTATCTCCATCACAATAAAAACCTTCATCTATTTGCAACACGTTGCCGTGGGGGCCGCGTCGCCTAGTGTCCCTCTTTGCGCGTTGTACCCATACGTACAACGCGCAAAGAGGTTACAGTTGTTGTAGGTTCGATTTTTTGCGGAAGTTCCGCAGTAACGGAGGCGGAGGCGGAGTTAAGTTACAGCCCTAGCGTCTAGCTATGAAACACTGACTATTGCAGCAACCAACACATGTCAGGTGCAGTGTCTGTTACCAAAAACCGCTAGTAAGAGGAACTTGAAGAGGAAAATGGATATGAATATTACCGAAATCGATTGAATAAAATTATACTATTGGCGATCAGATAATAACTTGTAATAATGAAATGCGGTATGATGCAGTTCAATTCAATTCGAATAATTTTACATATTTATAACCATCAACTACTCGAATAACTTCGATCCGCTATAATATATAACAAACACACATTTACCAAACTTGAATTCCTATACAGGCTACGAAGTAAAATCGTTAGCGTGAATCAAACACGGGCACAGCGCCATATAATTGTAGCACCGACAACCGTTCTCATAATCCACAATGATTCTTAAGAAGTTTAACTTCAAGAACAACAAAATGTTAATTCTTATATTTTATTTTTAGAAAACTGTTGATTTCTATCGCCTTTTCAGCTTTAGGGCACATCAGCAAAGTTAAAGACGTCACTAAACTGTCATAAAATATACTTAAGTGCTGTGTTGTGATGGTCTTCAGCTTAAAAAACGGGTGATTTTCTTCACTACAAACATAAATCATTCAGAGCAGTCGTTAAATGTGGAGTCGTAAAAAAGATTTGCTTTTAAACACCGTTCAGAAAATACTTGATGAACAAATCGTAACCAACGGTCCTTAAATGGCCGTTACTTTCGGCCCTTATTTTGAAATAACTAAGGTAATTACAAGTAAAGACGATAATATATTGTAAATGATAAACTAATTTAATTAAACACATAAAGGCATCGAAACAATTATATATGTATATAAGTATTATTAATATAATAAATAATTGAAATAAGTTGAACTAAAACTCGTCTAAGGATCAGTCAGTTTTTTACTCTAGGTACCTGTTCAAGATTTTGTTAAAAGACAAAAACTAAGATAAAATCAGTAATCAATTTCATACAGAATACGAGTATTCTATTATGTTTTGTGGATCATAGATCTGTAAATTTGTTTCACTGCAAAATAGCATTACTACATCCTCAAAATAAAAATTCAGCAGTGCTGTATTGCTGTTAAAAGAAGGAATGATGCTGAAAACGCAGTCGATCTATTGTAGAAAATATATAAATCAGTAGTAAATGTGTAAATTATAATACATTTTTTAATTTTCATTCTTATTTCTAAAATTGATTGATGAGATGTAACACTCAAACAGCTATAAAACACATACTCAAATTCACAGCTGATTTCTAAACGGGAAGTATTGGAAAAATTAATAGACAAGGAAGGATAGGCGCCACATGTTCCGTACATCGTAAAACCGTGACCACTTGATAAGTCCTGATAAGGTTGGGAAATAAAACTTTTTACGACCTACAAATGAGGTGGGGTGTAAACATGTCGACAGATTAAGCAATAAAACATACGTTTTATTGTCATACTGATTGTAACGCCGGACTTTTGAGTGACATTAATTTAGTCTAGTTGTTGATTTTGACTTCCGAAGAGCATTTGTTCATCCAATTTTAGTCTTCTTTTTAACGCCATACGTTAAGTTGTAAATGTCCGGATTGCTTCTATTTTTATTGGCACCTTTAACATTAGGCTTAATGTTAAAATCTTGCTAATTATCAAAAATGAGAAAGTTTGTGAGGATGTATGTTTATTTTTCACTATTTCACGTAAAGAAATATTGGTCGGATTTTGCTGCAATTTGGCACACAGATAGTTCATAACCTGGATAAACACATGAGATACTCATTACCGTGTTAAACATGACCATAGCGGGCCGCGAGAATAAGCTAGTACTATAATATTTTTGAAGAAACACTACCTAGAAAAAGCAACAAGGCCTCGAGAGCCATCAAGAACATTGCTTTTTCAAGTAATTTTTATGCACGTATATAATATTTTATGTACGTATTACAATAAAATTGAGAATCAGCAGTTAAGGCAAGACAGCTATTTCTTGTTTGTTCGATAGTAAAACTTTACTATTAATGATAAAATAATAGCAAATGTTACCCGCACGTTTAATATCTTTATCTGGAAGAGATTATGCAAATGTTGGAGTATTTTTGTAATTTAAGTGTGTTAAGCTGTGCTGTGAAAATAGTTACAGGAATATTTCGAAGATTTTGTGATATCTACGTACAATCTGACGGATCCAGGATTATCGATTGGTGAAGGCTAGACCACCCAAAGGTAGAACAAGAATTAGTATGGCGAAAAAAGGGTCTTCCGAATAAGAAGATGATATTCCGATTTTAGTGGGAACGAGATGGCATTTGTCCTCCTGTTTCTGCATAAAATTGCCATGTGATGAATACCACTTGGAACTATCCAAGTGGTAGCATAACAATTTTAGGGAGGAGGGTTTGAGTTGCAACCTCTCAAGGATTGGCCAGTGTTACAAATATGTTATATATTTTATTAAACTTTAGAATACCATCAGCATCGGCTAACGACGAGTCGACTGCATGGATTTTATTACTTCGATTGCATTGAACATAGAACAGCTTACACTGCTGTTATAAGGTTGGCAGTGGTGCCTCCAAGCCAAATCATATTTTACTATTCAGTTTATTTTAAGTGCATCTCAAGGTAAGTAGAAAATAGAATAATCTAGCGCCGGCGCCGTATATAAAATAAAATTTCAATTTATTCTTGTAAATGTCGTACAAAATGGAAGTATTCGCCTACTTAATTAATACCAATAACTGTATAGACCAATCCTCTTTGGCGTGAAACAATTTAGATAACTATATAGACTTGATCTAACTGGTTACTAAGATTTTGTTTCAAGTTATCTAAGTTAATGTACAAAGCTTTATTTTCTTGCTTCGATATCTCGTTTTTCTCTAAAAGGTATAATAGAGTCAATAAAATGGCTAATAAAGACGTCTCTTAGACTTAGCTATAGTTGGATAATACACTTGCTTGACTGCTAATATATAGCGACTAGCTATTTTAAATTAGATTTTAATGGAGTTTAATAAATGATTATTATTATGAATATTATAAATGAAAAAGTTTGTAAGGATGTATGCATGTTTTATACTCTTTCAAGTACGGTCTCGTTTCCCTGAAATTTGGCACACAATTTATGGTCCTGGTTAACATAAGATACTCATTGCCGTGATTAATATGACAAAAGAGGTAAGCCGTGGGAATAAGCCAGTCTTTTATAAAAGGATCCAATAAGTTATTATTCTTGTCAATAGAATGATTAAGATTTGTATCAAAAATTGAATTAATTAATTATATATTTATTATGTTTCAACTTAGTTGTCAAAACATAGTCCGTATCGTACTTCATTCTATTTATAAATAAATAATCACCGTAGATTATTAACCTCTTAAAAATAGCGTAAGCTTCCTAGCTATTTTCTATTGTATCTCATTTCTTCTCATGGCTTCTTCAACGTAAATGACAAGTCACAATACAAGTCAGTAAATCTTATAACAAGCGATCCGATTGTAGGGCTAGTTCGTTGTCATTACGAATCGTCTATGTTGAAAATGAATTCGTTTTAGTATTCATCAAAACCAATTACGGTTTGTTTTGTTCAGTTTTAAACCTCGGTCAATTCTCTCCGGTTAATTCGTTATGGACTGACCCAGATAGCTCTGATTCAGTTGTCGGGCCCGGCACTTCTATCTGACCGAATATATTTAGTTGGTTTGTTATTTCTACTTTGGGGCTACTAAGTTGTTTCTTTAACGTGTTTCAAGAACTTGTTATTGAACATTATAATAACACTTAAGTTTGTTTTAGATATTTTCTTACCTTTTTGATATTGCTTTTAACTTAATTGTCATATACTCGTACTACTGAATTTAATATGGGATTCCTTTCGACGCTTCTAAAATTCATAAAAACATTGCAAATCATTGGTAAATTTACGTTATTGTCGGTCAAAAATGATTCTGTTAAGAATTTACATATGTAGTATTTGTTTGCTTATATATTTTAGTTTGAATATAATACAGGGATTTTGATGTGATTTCTGAATCGTAAAAAGATATATTGCATAATCGGTTATAACAGGTATCATAGGCAGGTAGGCATATAAAAGATGAAAACATACTTTTACTTAATAGTCATCAATATATCACTAAATTCATATACGTCGGTATATGAATTTAGTGATATATTGATGACTTGCATTCATAAAAAGAATACTTTGGTTTCCGTCTGTTTTATATAGATTGAGTATTAAAGTGGGCACAAAAGTGCAAAAAGATCCATCAATTGAAGATCCATTCATTCATTGCAATATATTGCACAGAGGTTTCTCTGCAATCACCTGTGTTGCTTATATCCCTATGAAAGTCTTTTCATAGGGATATAAGCAACACAGTTGATTTCAATATACTTTTCTTTCTGTTTGTCTGATGCGAAGGTTTAGTTACAAAGCCGTTGGTCACTAAATAGTTCATGCGTGTATAGTGCCTGTGATTCCTCTCACACCGGAACCGGTTGGCGTTAAGATTGCTGTGTTTAACATTTCTGCTCGGTTATATATTGAATGAAGTGATACGTCTGGTTTCTGTTTATGACATGCAGGATTTTTCCCGCGTCTCCCGGTTGAGTCATGTACCACGGTAAAAATAATACTATGTGCTAATCGCGGCAATAAACTATCTGTGTGCATCTAATCCAAATCCAATCAGTAGTTTTTGCTTGAAAGAGTAACAAGCACCCATACATCGTAACAAATTTTTGCATTTATAATATTAGTAAGTTTGATGGGAGAGATTTTTGAAAAGTTAATTTAGATTAGATTTTGTTAATCAATCAGCGTAATTTAGCGTACAAGATATAGCGTAGGTTGTAGAGGAAAAATGTAATTGGATTTTCTTAGAATAAGGTTATTATTATTGTTATGATTTATATATTAATAATCTGTATTAATATATAAATCATAAGTTAATAATAAAATACATCACCATGTCTGAATGCTATGCAAAAGATTCGCCTTCCTTCCAGACAGGTGCGAAAACATTTATTTTGATGTTTATCATGATTTAAGTGATAAACAATATAACAGTTATGTAAGTTGCAAAATCGCTTAAAGATATTCTTACTGGAAATTTAATTCGCTAACTATTGTTTACCATGCAGCAGAAATCATAAGTCAATAATGATAATCGTGCACAAAATATAGCTATACCATTATTAATCATTTCCAATCAGTGGAATATTGAAATAGACTTAGAAACTTGTCACAATTTGTGAAAGTATCATATAAATGTCAAAGACAAGAAGAGAAAAGTTAATAATGCTCTCACCGAGTTAAATGACAAATCATATTTACAACTAACGAAAGTACTTGAAGGTAGAAAATATATCATAAATTTCTAGCAAGGTTGTTTTTTTCAACTCTATGTTAGTGGGTTACTTCCACGAGAAGCGCATTTGATTATTGTGGAAGTAATCCGTGGAAGTTACTTATAAACTTATACATACATGTGGAGTAAACTTTTCAACTAAAAAGTTGCAATAATCTCTCAATTTCACATTAGACCATCACCGCGACGTAATATCACTTTAAACGTTCTTACTTTGAAAGGAAACCCGTGCTCTAAGGTGGGAAATTATGTGTAAAATGTTAATGTTATGTTTTCTTCTATCTTTCTTCTCTTTTTCTATCTAGATTTATCAATTTATAATATTATGTTCACATTCTCCTAGAGTAGCTTTATATGTAGTAAAGAAAAAGAATTCGGTATTAGTTATTCGATACAAGGAAAATAATTTGAGGATTCCATTATTATGGACTATCATTACATCTATTGTATTATTAACAGACATTGTGATGTATCCTTGTTAGATACTATGTTTACGTTAAATTTGAAAAGTTTGAATATAATTGTGCTAAATCTACCAAGTACATGTAAATATTAACAGGAACATAATTATTTATTGTTAAATGATAATCTATTCAAACTGAACAAAGAAACTAGCAATTACGCGTAAGAAATTTGCGTTTACTAATTAAACGTGAGTCACAAAGTCGCTTTTGCAAATAAATCTCAGAAACTCATTAAATGTTCTAAAGAACCAATCCTCGTGCTCTACGTGTTAAAATGTAAGACAGCTTAAAGATATAATTTAACAAATTATCCCCTTGCGACCGCAGACCACACACAGACGGCAGCCGTCCTCCCGCGCAATGATCTATTAGAACATTCAAGGCCTATAGGAGGAATAGTGCGTGGGCCAGAATACTGCCTTGCGGCACGCCTCTGTAGAAGCGGTATTCTCTACACTAATGAAACGTTCAAAACGTACGCTAATCGACTACATAATAATTACAAGTGAGAAGTTTATTTGTATGGAACTGCAGTAGGTATGCAAATCTTTGTCGGAGAAATAAAACGAGCAGTTTCAAAAAGATATGCGTCTCGGCTTTATGTTATTCTGAGTATTTCTATTTGTTTGTCGGACGCTGTTAATTCTAAAGCTACTACGACAATTCACAGACAGTATCGTTAAATACAATCTCGTTACCGATTCATTTTAATGAAGTTACACTCTAAAATATACTAGACTGGCGCGCCTGAAGTATTCTTGTGTCATTGAATGTAGTTAAATACTAATAATGTAAATATAAAACCAATGAGATTTATTTTTATTCCCATAAAGTGGCATCAGCTGTGCACTCTGTAGATAGACCAAACGAAGTCCTAGAAGCCGTTGACTGCAAACAAACGACCATTAGATTTTATGTCTATCATTTGATATTTTATAGACTTGAATAAACGTTTCATGTTTTATAGATTGGGCGTAATACCGCTGTGCTCATTGTAATTGCTTCGATATTGACCGGTATGTATCCGGGTGGTAATAATCTTAAACGAATGGTCGCGCTGGAACAATAAGAAAATCTTCGAGATCTTGTTCTGTCCTACCAACAGCAATGAAACTTTGTGTAATGCAATAATCGTGAAATGTGTTGTGACTACAGTAATAAGCAATTTTATCTTTGACCAAATGTTTTTAAAACCCTTTTACAGCTTGGAGCATTTCGGGAATACCAGATATTATATTTAGCTTAAGTTCATCAACAAATTATTTAACTTTGCAATTAATGATTATTATGGTTCCTAAAAATATACAGAATTATGTTAAAAAAAATTACGAATTTTTATTTACATCAAATACGTTGCACATGTTGGCTTATAGTCATATGAAATGACCATCTGAGTACTCGGGAGAAGCAACAACTATGATTGACTTCAGACAGAACCCCCGCTCTATATGAAGTTGTTTACAGATTTTTATGGGCGGCAATTACTCCTCAGCATTAGGTGCTCGACTAAGGACTGCGTGCTTGTTTACTACTTCAATCTTATTAAAGAAAGATGCATTTTTTCGTTGCTATTTATATTTACTTCGCCACACTATAGTTCATCGCTTATCGTTTACAGTTTTGCATATCGAGACGCTAACCTTAACCGTTACAATGGGGTCTTCGCTAAAAGGATCAGTAAATCAAACATAGTTAAGAGCTTAGATTTGAAGTGTGCCGTAAAGCTGAAATCTTATTCTCATTTACACATAGCAGACGCTCTTATTGTGGCTGTGCCTTTGATAGCCGGTTATTTCTGATTTTAGTGCTCTTTTATCCCTTGTTTTTATTTTAGTAGCTCACTTTCAAAATATTTTGAACCAATCAAGATAATTCCGCTGGTGAACGTTTATAACTTGTCTTCATATTTATAGATCGAATTAAAATAGTCGAAAAGTGCTGTAGTATTTTGAGACTTTGATATTCGTTTAACAATAAATGGATTTTTTTCTAAAATGATGTGTGTATAAGAAATTATCATACTTCATTATCATACTCTATTATAAATCATCACTGCTTTATGGTAAGTATAGGAAAACACCCTGAGACACTGATACACCTGAGAGTTCTCTAAAAAAGTTCTCAAAGGTGAGTTTAGCAATTCGCACGTGGCCAGCATCGGAACAGTAATAGTTTGACGACGCTAAGTTAACATTTGTTCCAAAAAACTAGAGTGAAAAAGTAGGATACTACAACAGAAACTTTGGTTTCAAGAATAAAACTGGTAGTAACTTACCTATTACTATTTGTTTTGTGCATTTACTTACGTTTATACATTTATTTACATTTCTTAATATATGTATATTTTGATGTATTTTGTAAATACCTAGACGGGCGTCGAATTTAATGTAAGATAGGTCTTTGTATATTCTACAAGTGTTACTATCATAATCAAGTCTTCATAAATCAATTGCGAATTAATTCGCTGGCACTTGACTGTTTTGACGCTAAATTCCTAGCTTTACAAATTACTATGCGATTAATTTGTTGGTGCGTATTATCTTTAGAATATTTTGTTCAAGACATGCTAAACTTAAAGCCTCGCTAAAACAATTGCAATATATATTTTATGTTAAAAACATAAGCATTATTCCACCAGTATACTATTATTTGTAGAAATATAAACAACTAAGTATATACCTTCTAAGATCGTAAATATAATTACACATAGTGAACCAGTTGAAATAGAAGTGCTGGAAAGTAGAGACGCTTGTACTGCGCTCGCGCGGTTCATAATGGTAGACCTCATTATATCCGGATGATTGTTCTGTTATGTATTCAGAGCAAGAAATTATATTGTTATAAATTAAAATATATTTAGGTAAAAGATTTTTTCTTCATGCGTCGACGCGCTCGCCGATTTACCTTGATCAAATATAATACAAATATTGTCAATGTCAATCAATTATAATTTGTGCATAATTTTATCATTTAAACCGATTTCAGTGAGAAGAGAAAAAAACTCCAGCAAAAACTTCAAAGGACTGATAGAATGGTTACAAAATCGCTTACTTTTACTTTTTAAATAATTTTCCAATCAGAGGGGTTACCTATTCAATCCTTATTTACATTGCGATATGTACGAAGTTTTTGAAAATTTTATTTTAGTTACAAAAAATATAGCAGCTAAAAGGTACATTGTACATCTAAATAACTGGTTTCCAGTTCATGATTAGGCTTCAGATATACTTGCTAGCTATCAATTTGCAGTTGTAAGCATTGGAAGTAAATTTATAAAGGAGTCCATAGATCATATTATACAGTGCCCCAGATGCAGGAGAAATGGGACGAGTTACGGCCCACGCCGCATCACAATGAGGCAGCCTTATTATATCCGGCTTATTGTGCCGTTATGTATTATGACAATTCTAGGATTTGTAATGTATCCTGTTTAAGTGTCAAGTGATTAAAATGGACTGCATTACAAATAATGTGACGACCCGCGTGGCGGAGCGGTCACCATACCGGTCTGACAGAAATCTGAATTATGAGTTTAGGTGTCTGTTCTGGGTCTGGGTATTTGTGTATTCGTCTTTGTGTGTACAGGGCACCCACGATACAGGAGAAAATCCTAGTGTGAAGCTATGAGTATAGAAAGCGTGTTTTTAAAGCGTATTTTTTTTAAATGGTAATGATTTATAATTTCTTGTGCCGTTTAAAGTCAGTTTTAAATATTACCACTTATACTCTACTCGCGGATATCGTAGGAGGCAAATAAAGGAAAAAATACAGAAAATGGGCAGCGGCGTCTTTTTGTGTGGCATCCACACTCACGCATGCATGCATGCTAGGTGTGGTGATTATTGTCAAAAATCTTCATTGGTTAAAATTACTCGGACATGGATAGTAAATTCATAAAGGGATCTGTAGATCATATTATATACAGTGCCCTAGATGCAGGAGAAATGGTACGACTTACGGCCCACTCCGCATCACAATGAGGCAGCCTCATTATATCCGGCTGATTGTACCGTAATGCATTATGACGGGTTCTAGGATTTATAACGTATCCTGTTTAGGTCAAATGATTAAAACGATCCATATTACAAATAAAGTTGTAATTTCAATAGCTTTATTTATATTCTTAGTTGTACCAACAAATAAAATTTAGTTATGACACTTTATTCGATGAGCTTTATCTCAATTCTACAAACTGCAGTTTGCAACACAATAACGGATATTATACAGTATTATAATCCAAGAATTATATTTACGGAAAACATATAAGACAAGCTTTATATTTTAGGAAAGTATACCATACCATAGGAAAGCAGCTCTCTATTTGTCGCGTATCTATATACTTTTTGAGTTGAAAATCCGTCTAAAACAAAAATACGTATTTCCATCCGTAAAAAATGTAGTTTGAAGTATTAAACATACGTAACAAAAAAAAAATCATATTTTTTAATATATTTGTTTGTGTGTTTGAAATTTAAAATATTTTTATTACATATATTGCAGTAAAATTTACTCTTTATCTGATTTAAATCCATCTGAAGAAGTTATCACTAACAATTTAAAGAAGCATAACATTTATTTACCGCGAAACCGCGAGACCTAGCTAATTATAACTAATCATCTTTAATGACCTACACCCTTTTAAACCATTGTCAAAACTACATTAACATCGTTCAATACAAGGTTACATTTCTAAATGTCAATGCCAATTAAGTATTCGTTAATTAATCAATTTAATCTTATCTTTAGTTTGTTTCAATACGAATAACATAGCGCTTGATAAATTCTATACGCGCCTACGTTCACGGTTTTGTTTCGTTTTAATTGATCCAGACAATGCCTGCTTGGCGCCGTTTGGCTTTATAATGATAGGTATATTCACAATACTATTGCTTAATGATGTTCAGATCTGTCTGTATAAAATAACCGTCACGGGACGCCTGGTAGATGTGAAATATCGTGACCGTACAAGTAATATGCATAAAAGACAAGATTGTGACAGGAAGTATATAGCATAATTAAAATAACGCCATCTACGAACAGTACCCCACACTAAGTCAATCACCGCAGCCCACTTAGTTTTATTCCACACTTAATAGTTCCGAGAGTGTATAACAGATGGCGCACAAATAAATACGGCATAGCGGTCGCCACGCGAACAATCAGGTTTAGGTGGGATTAGATCAGGTAAAGGATGTTTTGATATTTAATCCTTAAGGGAGAATATAAAAAGGTAAATGTCTTTAGTATTAAAGTTTGGATATATGCAGCCGCGGGCAACACATCTTCTGATTTGAAGGGTAAGGTGGTAAGGGAGACATACTTATCCGAGGCGTACAACTTAGTCCTCAAGAGTGGCAACGAATCTGTGTTCAGCCTCAAGTAAGACTTTGTTTGATCTTATCTGGGATTTGTTACAGATGTCCATTAGCGGCAGTGGCCACTACTATCATATGAACTCGTTTGCTTCTCCTACAGGAAAAAAATACGCCGTCACGGGACGCCTGGCAGATGTGAAACATCGTACGTGATGTACAGTACAAGTAACATGCACAAAAACAAGATTGCGACAGGAATCGAATATATAGCAGAACAGTACCCGAACTAAGTCAAACTGACACCGCAGCCCGCTTAGTTTCGTTCGATACTTCAGACAATGTATAACAGATGGCGCTATAATACATACGGTGTGGTGATCGCCACGCGAAGAATCTGTTTTACGTGCGCCTATATATGTTTCAGCTCAGAAATGATATAATTAAAATTAAAATTATATAATAATAACTTAAACATACACATATAAAATACATACTCTACTATTATTATCTCTAGCATGATCTAAGTTACAAAAAGAGGTGCAGTATGCATTTTTGCATATGCAAACCCGTAAGTCAGTCGGCTCGTTAAGCTTAGTCCAATTATGCAACGTTACATAACGCAATAAAACTGAAACGCGTTAGCGCCAAAAGAAACAAGACGTCGAATTAAACGGTTCCTTTATTCGGTTTACACTGTACGATGCGACCACGACAATACTTTTTATATTGCAAGTGACTCGTATGGAGGAGCCTATTCACATAATGAGTCTTATTAGAAACTTACTATTCTGTCTTATTTATACTTTTGCGGTTCTAATTTAGGATCTAAAGTCTTCTTTCTTTTTTAATCCAGTAATCTTTATTTTACTAAATAGTCATATTCCAAAAGTTTTCTGCTTCAATTTACTTAGACTAATTGTGAGTTTCATTTTGTGTCTGTTTTTATTGGTTCGTAACCTTTATGTTATATAATTATTATGCTATGTTAAAATTGGATATTAATGCAGCGTAGATTTTTCCATTAGATCAAAGACTTTAATGAACGTTGCTTCCAGCATGAAGAGGATACGTTATCAATATTTTTACAATTCAAACCGAACGCCGTGACATGATGGTGTCGTGTGATATCAATCTTGAATAACACCACTCTCTTTCTTCAGTAAATGTTAAGACGTGATTAAGGGACTAAAAATTCATTGAAAATGTACAAATACGTAGCAGCTTCTTTCTGTGCAACATCAACACCCACCGTGGTCACCAACACGTATGCCAGGCGTGTCGACTATTGGCAACAATCCCCAATTGCGACAGGCGTATGTCCAGCACTCGACCTCAAAAGGTCGATAGATGAAACCGAGAAAAGTTCAAGGTTATAAAGTAAACCACTTTGCAATTATGTCACATCCTTTTAGAAAGGCAACTATTTTTAGTTAGTGTCAAACGGTTTATACAAAATAATATTTATAAAGTAAATAAATTATATGTGTTTGATTTTAATTTTAAATCTGGTGAACTTAATATTGCGGTAAAATCAAGCAACATTTAACTAAGTTCTGTATAAAATAGTCCGTCAGTATAAATGTCTTTGCGTAAATAAATTGCTCAAATCAGGCGTGGACGAACACGGCCCGCTGAGTCTGCCCAGAAATAAACTAGACATAAATAGATCAACTCGAATGCCGTATTGTATCGGTGATTTAGCGTCGCTTGTAATGCAAGTAATTATCTATTTTTTAAGGCAACTACAAAATATATATATCAACATATGAGGGGTAAACTTTATTTACGTGAGGAATTTAATTGGTGAATCCAGTATAATCTGTCCCAATAAAAAGTAAGTTAAGGTAAATATTACACGGGAACAATGGCGTAGCATGAGGGAGGAAGAAAAAGCCATGGTCTAGGGCGGCAATTTAGAGTAGCGGCAAAATCTGCTTTTTCCTATTATATAAATGATATGTCTCCCTTACCACACTCTTCAAACCAGAACACAACAGCACATAACACTGCTGTTATTACGCAGAAACAGGTGTGGCGGCGGTGCTTCCGGAGTCGAACTACAAAGTGTAGTATCACCTTATAAATGAGCAAATAGTCCACTTTATACTAAAAATACGAATTTTGAACAATGTTACGCAAGGTAAGGGAGTTAACACTAATCTCACCATACAATAACAAGAGGCGATAGTGAAGTAATCAAATGGACCACACGTAATTATTAACCGTTTGCTAACATATGCTAAAATTGTAGAGTCCTGAAAGGTAATTGATGATTAGTATGTCTGTTGTGGCAAGAATGACACCCGAAGACATGGTAAAAATATAGAGTCCTAAAAGGTCATTGATGATTGGCAGTGTTGTCATGGTATGTAAAATCGCATCCTATGACATGATAAAAATGCGGTCCTAAAAGGTGATTGATGATGGGCGCTGTTGTCATGCAAAGGACAAAAATATTGAAAGTATTAAGTATGTGCCCAAACACACAATTCACGACTGAGGGTTAACTCGCTTAAAGGTTGATTTGCCAACAGAAGTGATTTGGGTGTCTCATTTTTTGATATTAAAAAGGCAGATATTACTTTTCAAAATGCTTTCTTGTCAGAGTTTAAAAATGTTGAACCCCTATTTAAACCCATTATGTTACGCTTGTTTAGTGTGTGCCTATAATAATAAAAGAAATCTAATGATGTCGATAATCTGTCAGTTAAGTATTCGTATAGATATATGTAGAGAGAAGTTTTCGCCTAGTCTATCAATCAATTGCGATATTTTACCGATTAGCAGAATAAAAATAAATCGATACTTCGAATTGAAGCATTATTGCTGTACATTAATAACAATTTTTGAACAATCGAAATTGGGTTGTTTCATTGAAATGTCAAACGTTTTGATTTTTATAAACTGCTATCGATTTATTCAAATGACGTCTGAAACAGAATGTCTTATGTTAATGTCTAGTGTGTGTTAAAGTGACGATTTCATTTTAAAAAACGGACAAACATAAATCGTATGACGTCCCTATAATAACCACTGGCTTTGTACATTGTAAATTCATCAAAATTTGAACACAATTTTGATCCTTTTATTTTTACCGTGTGTTACGTGAGTTAAGTCACAGATAACATAACTGGGAGCCGCGGTAACATAATAAGATAAATCTGTGAAAGCCGCGTTAAATGATCTTTTGTCACTGTGTTTTCGCACGTAATTAATTCCGTTTATCCGAATGACACGTGTCATATTATTGTGAGTGGCCACCGCTGTGTAGTGACCTCATTTGTAATTGAAGATTCATAGAGACTAGTTAATATTCACGTAATGACTAACAGTCGAAATATTTGTGGTTTGACTGTGGTACTTAGAATACGAGACGAAAGATATACGAGACGTCCTACCTTAAGCTTCGGGTGTAGAACCGCATCTATGACCCAAAGTATGACTATGATCTAATTTGAGATTAATTACTGATGTATATAAAGGTAGTGATTAATTACCATCACTTACATTAATTACCATCAGTAGTCGTAATAATATCTGTAAATGGTCACTCCTGCCTGTCTGAAGGTGCATCTTTGGCCCTGTGGATAAAGTTGGAACCCCTTGCTCAATAGTTCCGTCCAATAAAATCAACAACGCCGAATACTGCTATTATAAGGCACAAAATATTGAGTAGTAAATTTCCAAAAGTTTATTATCCAAAGGATAATTATGTTACAATATTATCCTATAATTATGAGGTTTCAAATATTTAAGAGAATTAACATTCTTTCTAAGTTGATACTGATGAACCTAATAAAGACGAAATTACAATATTCGATCCATTTATTTCTATTTAGAAATAGAAGAAGGCTCAGACTTTCTTCCTTCTAAATAGAACTGAAATGAACAAAAATCTTAATAATTTTACAAATTATAATGGAAAGTATTCTTATGAATATAATTTATTCCTTTGAAAACACGTATTCGGTCAGCAATTGAATAACAAGGTAAATGTCCCCAACATTTATTCGTAATCGAATTCTAGTCCATTCAATTTAAAGTTAATATCAAATTTATTCAAATGGAATTTATGTATAACAATCGTGCAATATATTAGTCGCGGTTAGCAAGTAGCTCGTGACTACAGGTGCTTTAAAATGTTAGAGTGGCGTTACTAATCATTATTGAGATGCCTTATGTGTGTTGTAATGTTGTGTGTTTTAGTACTTTACTTTTGGTACTTTATGAAAAGAAAAAGACCGAACTCAAAATTTCGACGAATTGAGTTATATTATTGAAACTACAAATAAGTCGTCGAGCGAGGTGAAAAATGAGGATTTCGTGCTAGACAAGAACAAACATAAATGTTGCGTCAATTTTATATCTAACACATTAAAAATCCCCAAAATGCCAAGACAATTTTATTATGATATTTGCAGAAAATGAAAATTTCGCATTTCTAACATCGTTTGCAATAACATAAAGTTACTTAATAAAATATGCGATATTGACAAATAACCGTATTGCCGCTTTAAAAAAAAATAAACTAAGGAAATGTCGTCGATCTAGCTATAAATAGCTAGTTTAATTTAAACAAGAAACTTGTCTAAGATTATGAATTTTTATTTGGTTTGATACATAGAGACAGATGACAATGATTTTTTATTCCTGTACCTACTAGTAGATACAGTTTGACTATGTTATAACATTCTTAATAATTTCCGCAAAATTTACAACAAACACAATATCATTTAAATAAGAGCAATACTAATACAAAGAAATTCCGCTTATTACATCATACATTTTGGAAATAATCCATACATACACATTTCAATCTTCAAGAAGCAGGGATATCTGATAAACCACTTACGAGACTCAGACAGACTTCCTGGTACATTCCCGTTACGTGTCCGGCTGTCCGCACCACGACATCTGTGTCTTCTGACACGTGTCCACATAAATGACACTGAATAATGGAGTGAAGAGTTATTATAAAGTATAGACCGAGCCTACTACGGTAAGAACAGCACGCACAGGTCAGAACATAACGTACAGTAAAGGACGAAATGAATATTGTTTTTTTTTTATAAAATTAATGTAATCAACGACCAAGCAGTACTAGATACACTACCTGATGGTGAGTGCCCACTGCCGACATGGATATATGTCAAGTCCAGGCAAAAGTACAGGTTTAGTACAGATACGTTGCTATCTATG
>MOOZ01000063.1:492213-502341 GCA_002930495.1 Cecropterus lyciades | reverse complement strand
CGGATATGGGTATTTATTAGTATCCGACTTCGGCTTCGGCCACCTTCGGCCAAGAATACTACCTCCAGCGAAACCTTCGGCTTCGGCCAAAATGGCCCGAAATATTGGCCAAAGCCCAAAGTTACAAGCAGGGAAAAAACCGTACGTGCAGATAAAGCGCAGAAATAAGCACACTCCGCAGTTGGCTTGCTTGGCCACTTATGTTTGAAATTCACATTATATCGAATTGCTATCATTTTTGACAAGTTGACAAGTTGTAAAGTAATTGTAATCAGCTATAGAAGTTATTTATACATAATAAAGATTAACGTGAATATACAAACGTTCTTAAAATTCGTATATTATTCAATTTTAGACACTTTGGAACTGATTTTCTTGTGGTTTTTAAACATTCTCGGCTTCGGCAAAAAATCAACCTTCATTCGGACACTACTGTTTATTAAAGTGTATTTGTTTCTTACGGTACCTGCGTTAAGTCTATGCGGTAAGAAGAATTGCAAACAAAATTATATCTTACACGATACTATAATAATCACTTAAAATTTTACAAATATTATAAAAGCGTTTGTCAGGAAGTATGAATATTACTCTTTCTTGCAAAACCTAGTAATTGGACTTAGATGAAATTTGGCATCCAGATAGTTTAAGGATTAACACATAGAATACTTTTTACCGTGCAAGAAGACCTAACAAGGCAGGGCCGCGGGAAAAACCTCGTTGTCCATAAAATATTTAACAAGCTAACATAAAAAAAAGTTGAAACAATGCAGTTTACAACATGCAACCATCAATTGCTTTCCGGTACGATATAGATAAAGTCCCCCATATGATGTTCCGATAATCGCTCGAGATAAAGACCATTCGACCGTTTGCGTGGACGGTTTCAATGAAGACAGAATAGATAAAACATTTACGATAACATTCGGTTTTCCGATTTTTATCGTGGTTTTAAAGAGTCTCATATCGAATTGATAAGCGATAACCAACGATTGGATCGTTGCAGATGTACAGGTGTACGGGAAGGTCGGCGGTATGTGTGTTCGCATATCGTCGTAAAGACCAGACGATGCGGAGGGCCCAGCCGCTCACCTGGGTGGAGCCCGATGAGGCTACGCGCTCAGAGGACTCCGGTTGCGTTCCTTTGGAGATCCCGGGGTCCTCTTCGTAGCGCCGAGGACGGCCACCGGGGGGTTTTTATGCGGTAAAAATCCCACATAACCCTTACGTCGCTCCCACGGCGTCGAGTACCTTTTGAAGTTTTCCCCCTGGAGAACAAAAAGTACAAAAAAAAGATAAACAGATGTTCTATTTTTAGATTTAAAAACTTCCATTATCACACAATTTAATATTTTTTTTATTTATAAGTAGCAAACGAGCATGTCCTGATAGTAACTGACCACTGCCGCCCATGGACATTTCAAGATCAGAGTCTTACCTGAGATTTATCATACATGCTTTGCTACCACTGAGGACTAAGTTGGAACACCTCGAATAAGTGTCTCCCTTGCGACATTGTAGTACAATTTTAATGAGCAAATATTATATTTCTATAACTAAAATATAGATGTAACTCGCTCGAATTTGATGGCTCATCTATAAATATTATTTTTGACTTTTTTAATGGCTCACTTATCTTTATAACGTTGGGGGTATTTTAAATTTTATTTTATTTTAATTTTTTTTTTTTTAATTTTATTTTTAAATATTTATACTACATTTGGTATTGTATTTGCCTGCATATATATATCCGTATACATCACTTCAAATACGAGTTGATGAGATGTATATGTTATGTACACGTCAATTCTTTCATTTGATACGCTACTTGAGTATATTTAACAATATTAGTATGTATCAACATCTATATCTAATAACTGACAGAACCGATTTTGATAAATATTTTTGAAAACCAGCACACGGAAACCTGCTATCTAATAAAAAAAACTGCATCTAAATCGGTTCACCCGTATAGGAGCTACGAATCCACAGACAGACGCACAGGCAGACAGACATAGCAGTCAGCATGACAGCCCTCTTTTTGCGTCAGGGGTTAAAAAGGAATTTCGTCATTCAAAAAAGATGATTCCATACATGTTATGATAATTTTGACATAAAGGACAAAAAATAATTAAAACTAGAATTTCACGCCTTATATTCGTATGGATAAAGTTAAGTTCTTAGTTTAATTTTTTAGCTTAACTCAATATGCTTAATGTGCGTATTTTGTAATGTTTTGACACTTAGCACGTTTTTCGTCAATAGACTGTAGTGTAGCGAGTGCCTAATGCGTAAATACCAAATATGTGGACATAATGGGGCAGGTCATTCAGAATACGAGACAGAATAGGGGAATGATGGGAATAAAACAACATTGAAGCCCACACACAAAATAATGAGTTAATCACGACGACACTTATTACCGGAATTTCATTCAGTAAAGTAAGTGCTTATGATCTGGAACTATAAGCTCCATTTACATATCGCTGCTTGGATTAAATAATAAAATAAAAATTGATAAGTTTTAAATCCTGACGGTGCTAACCATACCAATGACACTCAATCTTTCGAGTTCGAGCCTGGATCAAACGAAAATCTGATAGTGAATTAAAATTTCTGCACGCGGTTTATTTCATATGTGCGTTTTCATGAAATCCGCGATACAGAAAATTATTATGAGGAGACTATGCGCCATTATTAATTTATATATCAATATATATCAAAACAGATTATTCATATATTATATGGCCATACTGAATAAATACAAAATGTACTGATACTGCGGCTTTTCTATAAATGATGATTATTAACATCCATTTGACTCGAGTAATAAACTCTAAAAGTTATCTATAAGATGTGAATTCTGTAATAAATCAGTTGCTAGTATATCGAGCGTACAAGAATTTTATTGAAAACGTTAACTTAATTAACGAAAAAGCCATAGAAGAAGTCATGGCGTAAAAGAATTTATGATCAAAGATAATAAGTTACATGCGGTTATAAGAGTAGCGGGATTGGATCGTGGAGCTTCCAAAATGCAATAAATTTTGTCACAAATTAGTATTAACCCATATTACACAATCTCTGAACCTCTGTACTAGAGAAATTCACCGCATGTGGCCAGAGTCTACAGATGTCCAACCAACATAATTAATTTAAGAACCAGATTTCACACGGCGGCCGACTCTAAAGAGGTAGTCGTGATTTGATGTGTAGAATCAATACATGTATAAACTGTTACATTTTACGTACTTCGTGATGTTTTGGTGATCTTTGATTCTATAATGACAATTTAACCGACACTTAATTCAAATTTGCTTTAATAAGTCATTGTAAATTTTAAAATAATTTGATTGAAAGTATTACTTTCATTAATTGAACTTTTAACCATGAAATATGGTTCTTTGTTTCTATGAGAGTATAAGAGGAAAGTAAAGGAAAGTAGAATCCAGGAATTAACTATAGATAAATTCACTAGCAACGGCAGTGACTACAGCAAATCGCGTTTCCGGTAGGGGGCTTATATTCAGAAGTAGACAGAAGGCTGAAGGCGGCTTCCAAAATATTTACAAAAAGTTACTACCGTAAGTCGTACTGATAGGTCGATTTAATTACTAAAATAACAATAGTAATTATTTGAGATGAAAAGACATGTGAACGCCAAGTAATTGTTTTTAAATTGATAAATCGCTTACCCTTATTTTGTGCAATTTTTTAAAATAAATAATTGTAGCACCATTATTGTATGACACAAGTAATTTACGATCTGGACTTTAAATCTTCCCAAGACTTGTTAAATATTTTGGGAGTTAAATATACCAATATAATATATCAAGAATCTTCTACGTTTATGCTTTTGTAGAAATTCAAGAAGATATTGTGAAGTTGCCGACAAGGAAATTAATTTACACAACAACTTCCATTCCCAACGGCTTATTTTACTTATTTATATTTCTTCTCAGTTGCCTCCAGTAACAATGTAGCCGTTAAAGTCAAAACAGCGTTTGAGTAAATTATACGACAAGCATAAATAATTTCATCATCGTTTCGTATGCCATTCTGGTTAGTTACAGTATACCTAACCTTGGAAAAAGCTGCGTGAATAACAAAGTGTTGCAAATTTTATGTTAAAAAGAAAGTAACTTAAAGTACACAGGCTGCAGTTACGTTGTTTAAATTACCACTGTAATAACATTTCTGATTTACACTAATTTACTTAAAAATCTGAACTATTTAAGAAGGCTTATTTACATATTAAGTTAAAATCCTAACATTTTGAATTACATAGCTTCTTACAAGTTCACTCTATTTAATGTGTCGGTATCATTTATATTCAAACAACTATTCAGATTTCCACTTTCTTTGTTCTTTTAGTTGCCAATTCATGCAGTAAAATTATTTCAGATCATTGGTTTTAAAAGAGATCAGTCGATTTTGCCGAAAGGCATAAAAGATCGATGTCCGCAAGGTAGCATATGACCAACAAATCCGCATTCTTCGAATTGACTATTCACAATTGTAAATCACAATTCCCAGAATCTTAAGCCCGTGACCACATTTCCCCATAATCCTGCTTCTGTTATGCAAACATGAGCGCCACAATTCTCTCGGCACTCTAAAAATCTTACCTTCAACCTCTGGCCGGAACAATAAATAACTTTTTTGTTTTCACTCCATTCCCCGTATTGTTTACTTAGTAACAGTCTTGTGTGGGGTCCGGTGCTATATTTGCATGGTTTTTGACATGCCTTTGTATTGATAGCATCGACAAATTGTTGGACATGCTCCTTTTTTGGTAGACGCGGACCTGTTGGGTAGCGAAAGGGCTTTAATCCTTTTTTTCGACTAACGTTTTGCTCGTTTTTTGCGCTAGAATAAATATTGAAATATGAATTTGTTTTAGAGATTATGACACAGCTATTTTATCATAACCAAGTGATGTAAAACTATAGTCGTTCATTGTTTTCAAAATAAAAGAAAATAATTGGTGCATTGGTATCCTAGATTTTTTTTTGACTATTTAATCTGAAATAAGGCAGAGGAACTTTTCAATTTGAACGAAAAAAAAGAGTTAGAAGTATACCATTACTCTCGAATTCACAATTGATGTCTCAATTACGAAAGAAAGCTTGAGCCATCATTTCATGGAAGAGTGCTCTAAGTGGAAGCCATTTACCGTTTTCATTATCTCAATGAGCCTAATTTTGATTCTCTGTACTTGAGAGGGAAGTCACTAATGTTGGGAATAACACATGATATGTTTTGTTACTATTTTATAATATAGAAGTATAAAGTGAACATGTAATTCACCTGACGGTGAGAAGCTACTGCCACCCATGGACATATGTGTTCAGCCCCTGATAAGACCCGAGTTATAACTAAAGATGGCCATAGATGCGTTGCTACTTCTGAAGAGTATGTTAAAATCAGCTACGTATTACCTGAATAAAGCAGTGCTCAACACTATTAGGCAGATATAGGTGTTGCGTTGGTGGCTCCGAAGTCGAACCAAAAAAGGTATTTAACCATCTTCATGATAATCTCAATATAGTTTCTAAATATCATTATAATAGCCAGGATTTATATAATTTGCCAGCGCTTTCATAGCTGTTTATAGATAAGAATATAATTCCATACTACGATTTCAATGGTGCGTACCTACAAGCAATTGTGTCGTATAACTATTCCGGTTAACATTTTTTGGAGATAAGATCAATTTAGCAAGTAGTATTTTAACAAATGAACCAGGATCATGCGTTTCTGGTAATGAATCTTTAATTTCGTGATTTATATAATCTGTATGAAGTTATTTTTTAAATAAATGTGTTAGGAAAATAAGTATATCAACTGGTTTGTACATATATGCAAAATATCGTGAATGAGAGCGTAGAATAAGTAATTCGTTACAAACTCATATACGCAAATCATAAATTACAGGATTAAAATGTCACATAATACAAATATCACATAGATCATTCGTGGAATTTGCGTGGGTGTTATCCATGGCCTGTTTTCTTTAACTTTTCGTCTCATTAAGTGTTTCTATATACGCATTCGATACTATAAACGGTTACTCAATAAAGGCTGGACGCCTTATGGGAAAATTATCAACGTGTTTACTTACTTTCTACTGGTACACACGAAGGGCAACATAGGATTTGACATTTCATTTTGTTGCCTTAAACACAATTTAGACTTTATGTCCTTGCATCTAGAGTCATAGTCTAACAACAAATTTAAAAGACAGTGTGCATTCAACTGCTGCCGATCTTCCTCGATAAATACAGGAAGCGACACAGCTCTAAAATTTCCTTTTTAAAATACAAGCTATTGGCACTTTTATATACATTTCTTTGAGTTGAAATTTCCATGTTTATTTCGGGTAATCGGTAACATTCTGAGTATCTGTTGTATGTTTGTTATTTTTCATGTTGTAAAAGGCTTTCTTTGGAATTGTTCTGCTAAACAGTGTTTTATAAACACTGACGCCGCGATTGAGTTAAAAATTGAATCATTCTTTGGAAATAAATTCTTTAGCGTTTCGTTTTTTTTTTTCTATTTATTTTTGTATGTAATACTAACTACCTATACAAACTTTTATAATTTGTTAGCTATTTAATTTAGAGTAAAATTGTGGACAGAATTTAATATAATTTTGGATCTCATTACTCAGGAAAGTCAGGATTTTATCAAAGGAGTTTCTCAATTCAACTGTCTTTTTATATGAATTTAGCTTTTATTAATACAAGTGTTTGGGATACGTTTTTTAATGCACTTTTTAGTTACGATTCATCTGTGTTCCATCATATTTGTGATGGACTTTTATCAACTCTATAGTTTGAAAGGCATCATCAAACAAATCATTGGTATGTTTTTATTGTCAATATCGTTATCATTTTCCACATTTCTTAACCAGTCATCCACCGTTTTCACGCTTTGGTCAAGTGGCCTCAAGTATTGCCACTGCTTAAGAACTCTTGGAGGCGCCAGCCCTTGCAACAGAATGCCGCTCTTTATCAATCAAAGTAAATTCAACCAGCACTTACTGCTTTGTTTCAAGGTCCATATTACTATGATGCTGAGTTATTACGATGATGAGTAAGTTGGTAATCACTTCTCTCATATTACTTTGATGTTTTGTAAAGGCGTATTAGGGTTTAGAATTGTTTGAATATTTGTACGTTATCGATTTAAAAATTGCATTGTTATTAGTTGTTGCGTTGCTTTCGTATGTTTGTATTCTTACGTATCTGAAGTAAAGTGTTTTTGGATACAAGTACAAATTGTTAGTGCACTTATTTACTTTACAAGTTACTATAGTGAAGTTAGTCAATGTTTTAGTTGTAGTGTTTAATGAATGTTGCGTTTGTTTTGGAATTTCTGATTTTTTTACTTGATTTATTACTTAAGTTGTGGTAGAACACTTCGTGTTTCGACTCCAGAAGCACCACCGCCACACCTATTTCTGCCTAATAACAGCAGAGTTATGCGCTCCTGTGTTTTAGTCTGAAGGGTGTGGTAAGGGAGACATACTTTTCCGAGGCATTCCATCTTAGTCCTCAGGGGTAGCAACCTTTGTGGCTAACCTTAGGTGACACTTTGATCTTACCTAGGGTTGGTTGTAGATGTCCATGGGCGGCAGAAGTCACTCACCATCAGGAGTGCATGCTCGTTCGCCACTTCCTTACTATAAAAAGAAAAAAAACTTATGTCCTCTACCTCTACCAATATTTGGCACACCTTGATCTACGCTCGTTGTGTTTTGCCTAAATGTGGTTGCTACTCGGAGACCTTTCATACCGGCTGTCAGTCCTAAATGCAGCCCACCCATTGCCACCTCAGCCTAATTTGGGATCTATTGTATCTAATAAATATAGCTAATTCAATTTACATACCAAAACCAAACAACAAATCCAGTGATTTACCTTTTCAGGTATCAAGGCTGCATATTTATTCAGCTATCCGTCATTTGTCTGTCTGTCAGTGCATACTGCTTATCTTTAGACCAAATGCAATGTTTGCACCGACTATGCAAATATGCACCATACAGGGAGCTTAGATCTCTTGATAAGTTCGCTTTTAGGCCTGTCGTGCGCGTGGTTCATATAATGAGCACAAATAAACCTTATTAATAAGAAACTCCTTGGATTTATGGGATAAAATATAATGTATTCCCATGCTTAAGATAATAATTTGAAAGAAGACTTAAATGTTTAACGTTTGATATTGATTGGTATTTTCCCTTTATATCTTGTACTAATATGTATAATTAAATGAGTGACAATTAAAAGAAGATATTACTTATTGGAATACGAAATTGGAATAAAGGAAATATCATCAATTTCCTCAAAAATTACTTACATTTCCATTGTCATGTCCTAATTACTTGCTGGTCGTGATCAGTACTGAAACAAACAGAAATTAAAAATATATTTATATATGCATATTGAGCTCATTTATTTTGTTATTTTTTATGAGCTAAGAAACAAAAATCCTATGCCTATTATAATGTCAAAACTTTATATCTTTGTACCTACTTGTACGCAGTTTTATACGAAGTTATACCTGAATGATGAAATTATATTTCTCGTCTGGGTCTGGGTCGTTGGTGCCGTGGATAAAAGAAGCATATTCACGGCACCCACGACACAAGAAAATCACGGTGTGTAACTATAAATATAGAAAGATCTAAGTTCTAAACATATTAATCTTTTAAGACTATAAGTGAGAATAAAACGAAAATCTCCACTCAGTAGGTGACCCTGTTAAGATGACGTCTGCTGAACACTCAGGAGACTGACGACATGGTTCTAATGTTATAGAGCACTTGGCCCTTTTTACAGCGGTCCCTTTTACAGTGCTTTAAATAGAACAGTCGTCGATTACTCAATCGTCAAACATAACGATAAGGACTTAATTTTTCACCCACTGTAATGCCTTAACAATCTATTTAGAACTGTCTGCGTTAAGTTCAAATTGCCTTGAGAAAGGACAGCTGAAAATCGAAGTACATTCAGCGACATAGACACGTGAATAAACGACGTATGAATGTAGGGCATTATAATTTTTATTGCTCAGCCGTAATGCTTAAATTGGCTTGCTTGATTTTTATTACCAAATCAATGAATTTGTTGTGCATAGTTTGAAGTATTGAAGGCGTCAGGCCGTTGTTCAAGTGGCAAATATTGTGATTCTTTATACCGAAGAAAACCACTTAAAGTGTCTCACAAGATAAATGCGTACAAATAAACAATTAGCGACAAACGGAGGAATGTCTAAGTGCTGTCTGTCTGTGGAGTACATAGCGAACATAAATAATATACTTTTGAACTTCAAAGACGAAATTGTTATGATTCCATGGGTGCATTTGGTTTCTTGATACTCGTATTATAGCACGGAGCTTGTAATTCTTGCTCGGATTTTTACTTGCTTCCTTAAGCATGTTTCATAATTCTACGTAATTTAGTTGTTATTTATTAAGAAAGATTTGAGTAAATAATTAGTTATAAATATAAGATTTTTCCACTATCAACACTAGATATAGGACATCGAAGAACGTACATTATTTTTATTAATGATGATTGTAATGATATAAATATTTTATAATTCTCTTGTGGACAAAATAGTTCAAATGTAAATTACCTTGTAAAAGAGTAATTTTGTAACAGTTTAGTCCTATTTTGACTGCTCTACAATAAAAACAAAAACAGAAAAAATGTGCAATTATCTTTATACTTTTCTGTACTTTCACTATATGTAATTTTGACTTGTATTTAATTATTAAAGTAGCAAACTAGCATACAGTCTACCAATTACATCTGTAATCAAGCGCACATAAGATCAATCTATCTCATCCCTGTAGTTCCGGGATCAGAATAGGGCTACGGTATCCCCTGCCTGTCGTAAGAGGCGACTAAAAGGGGCTTCCGGGGTTGCGGGCAGTAAGAGTGAGAGCTCAAACCGTCCAGCCAGGGAGCCCCGGGAAGGACGACGGTATATGTGGTCGCATACTGTCGTAAAAACTAATGGTGCGGTGGGCCCAGCCGCTTACCTGGGTGGAACCCGATGGGACAACGCGCTCAGAGGTTGAGTTCCTTTGGAGATCCCGGAGTCCTCTTTGTAGCGTCGAGG
>MOOZ01000063.1:419438-438834 GCA_002930495.1 Cecropterus lyciades | reverse complement strand
GGCAATTTGTAAGTGCCTTCGTAGGCCTTTACAAAACAAAACCATTTCATTTTATTTCATAAAGATTAATACAGGACGTCATTAATATCTTTACGCTTCCACGCACAGTTATATCAAATCAACGTAAATTACAATAACAAGGAGTAAAGATGGTGGCTCCATAGGTAATTGAAGATTTTACTATGTTTTAACCCCTAATCTATTATTAAGTACGCAAAAGTTATGCATGTCTATATCTATTATGGAGAATAATTAGAAGTAAACTTTTATTCAGATACCTTTTTTTTGTGAAGGGGGGAGAGAGACCCCGGCTTATGTGGAATTTTTACCCACTAAAACCCCCTCGGTGGCCTTCCTCAGCGCTTGCAGGGGACTCCGGGATCTCCTGTGGAACGCGCCGGTGCCCCTTAGCGCGGCGCCCCTCACGGGCTCATCACTTGGGGGACGTGCACCTGTTCCCCTGCTCCTTCCGGTGTCTGCGGCGACATGCAGCCACACATGCCGCCGTCCTTCTCGGGGTTGCTGGCTGGGCGGTTCGAGCTCCCACTCTAGCCGCCCGCAACCCCAGAAGCCCGCTTCTAGTCGCCTCTTACGATAGGCAGAGGATACCGTAGCCGTATTCTACTCCCCGGCTACAGGGGGTTATTCAGATACCTACAGGACATTGCACAATTTTTTCGCATCTTCAACGTTAGTGTGATTTATGTACAGTTCTTCAACCTTAAATATTTTCGAAGCGAAAAGTAATCTTTTTCATTTTGCTTTTTTGCCTTCAAAGTTCTTAATATTTCAACCAGAACAGCTCAGGTTTAAGGCAAAATGTACTACAACACTAATATTTCAAGCGTCCCAACGTTAAATGACGTTAATTAGACAGTGCAATTTACAGTGCAATTGTTCTTTGTAAATTGCTGTAACTATATCTATAAAACTTGTTCTTTAATGAAGGCGTTGTTTACGGCACGGCGAAGTTATTACCAAGACCTGAGTTTCTGTAGTTTATGACATTGCACTACGTAAAATGGTACTTCATAAATTGAATTTGTGACTTTTATACGTGTAATGTATGCGGTTTGTGCAAATTAATGCGCGCCCAGAAAATATTGTTGAAATAATTATGCAGCAATGTAATAAAATTACGCAATAGTTATGTATATTGCGTGTGCAGTTAAGGAATGTTTTAATTAATTAAATCATTAAAAGGACAGTAAAAGAACTTCATAAACGAATTGGATAAAATATCAGTTATATGTTAATACATATAACATTAGAAACAGATATCCAGAAATATTGTTTAAAATATTATTAAAAAAAAAACCCGACTGCTACATAATGTTCTGATTTATTTTTATAATGATATATTTATTTAAACACTTCGTGGTCGTACTCCGAATTTTAGCTACGGTAACTTCAAATCCTTTAGCTTGTAGGTTGTTCCAAAAAAATATTACCTTTAGGACAATTGCTACTAATATTTTTCAAAAGGTAATCATTTGTAGGAAAAAATATTTTAGTACACTAAATAGCTATCACTACAAGCTAAGTTCTTTGAAGTTACCAGATGCTTTATGATAAAAATTAAATTGAAAATCTCGTCACTACAACTACATAAATCCAGTTACAAGGCCACATCAATACTCAAAGCGAGACGACGGCGGTATAAGGAAAAAAGTGTCAAAATGAATCATGTGCCGTTTAAAAAAGTAATTATAATGCACTGTGAAGGTGTAAAACGCTTAAATCAAGTAACAAGTGCTGTCAAAACAGCGGCTTTATGAAAGCAAAATAGGGTTGTTGGCTGTGAAAGCTGCAATCTTGCCAAAATGGTTAAAGTTTGAGTACTTAATGACACGGGCGTATATAAGGGGAAGGAGTCCGGACACGGCCCACTCCTTGGCATAGGCGTAAAATGAAAAAAAAATTCAAACAGTAAGTCCGTTTTTATTTTTCGTTGACTATATGCAAAATTATCAGTGATCGCGAATCACTGATAGCCTCCTTTTTTTCGCCGACCACCTTGTTCGACATATACGCGCAGGCCTATAGCATCCAATATACATAGTGCCTTGGTCGGAATGATAAGTAGCAACTGCCGCCCATGAACATTGCTGGCCAACACTATAAAGACCTTAAAACAAAACACTGATACATTGTTAGGCAGCTCATATATAAGTTAGCAACCACACGCTACTACTGAAATGCAAGAACTGCTTCGAGTTGGCTGGTTAGTTGGCTGAATTTTCGAACGTCAAACTAAAATCAGTTTTTTCTAAAAAAATAATTTTATAATACCTAATAAAATCGGCAAATGTACATGTTGGTTAAATCGATAGATCTTTCGATGTCATCTACATTAATGCCACCTATGATCCATTTACGTTACGAGTACACTCTGTATATCAAATAAAACATTTCAGGAACATATTGAACTAATCATTTTTTAAATTATATCAAGATCGCTACAAAAGTGACAGTTATGATCAAAAATCACGTTTCAGATTAACTCCATACACTCACAATACTGTCAACCCTGCGTTAAACTGTATGTAAACAGCCTTCCGGGAATTTCAGGGCGTTGATAAAGCCCCGTTCAAACGAGTTAGTTACTTGAGCGATTTGCAACAATTTGTTAGGATATAGAGAGGCGGCACGACTTAACGTTTAACTATGTCTATTTATCTCGCACTAAATAGTTTTTGTTTTACTCTCTGATCTGATTCTTGTGCTCTAAGTGCGGTCCATCACTGCCAGACATTCTACCTGACCTTGCTCATACATCTCCTCTAGACACAGGTCATGCAACTGTATTTCTAAATATAAAAAGGGGCTCCATATTAAGGGTTAGGTAGACTTGCGCAAAGTTCTACGATTAGTGATTTTTGTTTTTAATTATATAAGTCGTGAATAAGCAATCAGTCCACGTAGAGATGTCCTAAGTCATCAATCATTTGTTATTATACTATCGTGTATCTCTCGTAAAAGTAGTAAAAGCAGTGTAAAGACTTATCTTGTAGGAAAATGACACTTACCACTTAACCTTAAATGGAATGAAATGCGGTTTGCCACGTCGAAATATGAAAAAATGCAATGCAAAATAAATTATTTTATACGTGAAAATATAATATCTCATTTAACAGTCTTGTCGGTTTGCTTAAAAACTTCATTTCCAATCAAGACAGTTCATAAGAATGCGATTACTTTAATATTTCAAGTCACTGGCTTTTTGTGAACGGAGCTTCGGCAATTTAAAGGAAGTCCGTTACAAAACCATCATTTTCATGAGCGTGAATATTGATATTATATCAAAGTAATTTTTTTTGCATAAGAGTAGCAAACAAGTTCTCAGTCCACTTGATGGTAAATGGTCACTACCAATGAACACTTTCTACCTTCTACTAGAAACTGATTGCAGTTGCGTTGCCGCTTTTGATAATAAGGATTTTTTTATAAGATTAAAGTAGCAAATGAGAATGCAGTCCACCTGACAATATATCGCTGCTGCCGCCCATAGACATCTGTACAACTTCATATAAAACAGGAATTCTATCTGAATTTAATTGTTTTGTAACTCCCGAAGACTAAAAAAAATGGTCACCTCATATGAAATTGAGCCGGCAACTACACTCTTCCACCCAAACACAAAAACTGTCTCAATCTAGAAAAAAGACAAGTTTTCAATTTAAAGTTCTAATTCCAGTTGCTACCAGTCATGTTAAATCATTTTAAGCGCGGTCGAAACCGCGGCCCTAGCTAGTGTCATATGATAGGGCACACGTGGAGTGGCTGGACACCGGGATCTCTTGCAAACTAATATCTTGAACCGTAACCTGATAAATCCAGCGCTAACTAGAGTTATCAGCGTTACGTAAATGTTAAGGCGACAAGAGCTTAAGACAGCTATAGAAGTGTCAAGGAAAAAATCTTACGGTTGTAACTTTAATAATTTCCTGTATTGGAAGTGTGATTGACACTCTTAAATATAGATATTCATACCCAGAAGAGAAATCTAAGTTCAACCACGAGCTGTAGTTAGAACCCTTATTGGTTCGACTTTCGAAGTACCAACACCATGCCCAGAATGCTACTGTGGTCTGTCCTGTGGAGTACCTCAGGTAAGACTCTGATCTTATCTGGGGTTGATTACTAATGTACATTGGCGGCAGTGGCCATTTACCATCAGATTTCAGATACTTAACAATATAACTCCCAACTGATATGTTATGACAATTGTGGTAAATAAAAAAAAAAACTCAGTGCGAAACGGACAGGCTAAACAATGGTGAAAAGTTTAATAATACGAATTTGTGAAAATGTCAAAGTATAAATAACTAGACAAACGGAAGAGTCTTCTTAAATCGGCCAAGTATAGATTTTGACGATAGATAAATAAACTTATATAAATAGATTATATAAATCGATATAAATCGATAGATTTAGTAATAGCATAAAACGCCTATTAAAATAATGACCTAACTTTGACACAGAGGGTCCATGTTCGATTCCGGGCTAGGCAGTCATTTAAAAGATGAACTTAAATTTCTATGTAAAGTTTACTAGTTGTTTAGTTGAGAGTTTCACGGTCCTTATGTCCTTGGCACCCACAAGCATATACTTAGTACAACGTATATTGGTATAGAAAGTGACAACATAGTAATAGTGCTAAGTAATTAATCAAACAAGCTTTAAACAATGTAATGTTTTCGCTTCATACCCTTGTTTGATGTCCCACTAACCCACAACTAAATAGCTTCTTACTCATTACATGCAAATATGTTTATAACTCTCAATATTTGTACAGCAATTCATTTAGCGTGTTAGGCTACTTTCTGTTATGTGTAAAGTTTCAATTTCTTTAAATACATTCAAAAAGGAAATTATATTCTCAGAAGTGGCGAACGAGCAGAGTCCAACTGATAGTGGCTACTGTAACCGTTGCTAGGCCTGAGGACTCGTCCCTGTAGTCCCAGGATTAGAATAGAGCTACGTTATCCCCTGCCTGTCGTAAGAGACGACTAAAAGGGGCGTCCGGGGTTACGGGCGGCGAGAGTGGGAGCTCGAACCGTCCAGCTAAGCGCTCCAGGAAGGACGGCGGTATGTGTGGTCGCATACCGTCGTAAAGACCAGACGGTGCGTTGGGCTCAGCTGCTCACCTGGGTGGAGCCCGATGGGGCAAAGCGCTCAGCGGACTCCGGTTACGTTCCTTTGGAGATCCCGGAGTAGAGGACTACGGGATCTCCAAAGGAGCAGTGCAGTGCCGACGACGGCCACCGGGGGTGGGGCCGTCATCGGCACTCCCACAGCGTCGGGTACCTTTTGAAGGTTTCACCCTCGATACAAAAAAGGCCTGAGGACTACGTCATTGTAGTTCCGGGACCAGAATAGGGCTACGATATATCCTACCTGACGTAAGAGGCGACTAAAAGAGGGCTTCCAGGGTTGCGGATAGCAAGTGTGGGAGCTAGAACCGTCCTACTAGCGACCCCGGAAAGAACCAGTAAACACTAGAAAGTGCTACCAGTAGGCATACTTTTCTACTTCTGTCTAACAAAAATTGCCATATCTAATCCTTGTTACGTGCATAAAGAATGAACCCGGAAGTATCCATTTGACGACACTGGCCATGCTCGTGACTGGGTCACAGGGTGCGCGATGTTCATGCTAACCTTGACCGTAGATCACTGACCTGCTACACCATGTTCGTATGGTCAGAGATGTATAGGATTAGATAGCTAAAACTTAGGTAAAAACTATAGTAAGCATGGGGGGTGAACACATCACATGATGAACATGATCACGTGCGCTGTGACCGAACAGTGATTAGGGTTGTTAGAGTTCATTTTTACCGAGTAAATGTCATATTTCTATAGTAATTAAAATATAGGTGTAACTATATCACAACTTACATGCCACGCCATCAAATGGGATTGTAGTCAAGCATTGGCTTATAAAATATAAAAAATGGCTCATCTATAGATATTATTTTTGACTTAAAAAAAAAACCAACGCTATAAAGCTAAATGAATAAACACTTAGCTTTATAGCGTTGGTTTTTTTTTTTTTTATTTTATTTTTATTACTCAAATTGCATATACACAAGTGTCAACGATTGTCTATACTTTCCATCCTAAAAGTTCCAAAACAATTACGAAAATAAAACTTTATTTTGAACTACGTACCTACTGTTTTCTATCTTTTATAGGCAATTTACTTTATTACATTAGTAGTGAATAGTTTACCTTTTAAATTTTATTATCTTAACTTTAAAAGATAACAGACATTTTTTTACGTCTCCTATAGTATTAGTGTTTTTGTGTAGTGTTATTATTTACGCAAAACAGCGATATTACATTTCATAACTAAGCTAATTTTAACAGCTACAACGCACTTGCAAGTCGGACCAAGGTGTGTGAAGTTCTTCCACCTTTAAACGGACTGCATTAAGAAATAACATACAATAAATGTTATGTTAAAGTATTCGTTTTATCTAAATTAAGACATAGTACCAATAAGTGTACAAATGTACCGGATTATTCACAATCGCTTTAATTTGCATGTTATAGTGACATGTTAATGCAAATTTTACATTCTCTCAAATCGATCCGGAGTTGGGTATGGCATTCAGTCCCAATCTACAAGTGGTATATATGTAGGCACATATGTACCTACATATGTAGCGTCACCGGAGCGATCACCATACCATTGTGATACGCAAAGGGTTCGATCCCCGGCCAGACAGATCTGAATGATGCATTTCGATTTCTTTTCTGAATGTGGATTTTTATGTCTTCGTCGTATGGATTGTATCTCGTGTGAAAGCGTTTTATATCCATTTTATTATTAATCCAAATAAAATTCATTTTCATAATAATTGAGATAATTCAAAACGTCTCAATTACTGTCATTTCGCAGTAACTGTTTCGATGCATTCTTAAGTTTATAATTTACTACAGATAGTTTTATAAGATTAAACCCCTATTTTCATATACACAAAGTAACAATAAACAAAAATTATCTAACCGCAATATAACTAAACAACGCAAACATGTAAAGCCGCGACCAAAAGGCATTACTTGCATAAAATTTCAAATAACAGTCCATTAGTACAATGATAACTATCACAGCTCTTGTTACAGCTATACTGCAGCCAATAAAACACAGGCTAACACTGAACGGCTTTTAGTAAGTTCCGCTGACAGAATTTATATGACAACCGTAAGAAACCAGCTGACTGCATTTTTTCGTAATGACGTTTTCATTGCTTTTGCATATATATTGAAAATTATTCAAACAATAAACGCACTAGCTTTAGTACGTTACGTTAATTTTAGTATGTTTCCTTAAAACAATCATGGTTTGTTTTCGCTCATCATTTCAAAATACATTGCGAGGTATGGCTGAAAACAAAAACAATAACGTGGAGTATACATTGCAATGTATACAAAAACATTTTGAGGAAACAAGATAAATTCGGACTAAGAGTACAGTGCCACAAATAACAGTCATAATATACAAGTTTACCAAACAGTATACAACCCCATTTGACCCTTATATTATATCATTACTATATGGGCGGTCTTTTGCGTACCAAAACAGATTTAAGTTTAATACGAGTTGGATAGTAATAGTTAGGGTAACGCACATTAGTAGGTATTTATTTATCCAAAAATGGCTTTTTTTCTTCAATACGATACGAGTCAGTGCCGCATATGGACATCTATACTAATCTTTACTATCATTATAAAAATGAAGAGTTTGTTTGTTTGGTTCAACGCGCTAATCTCAAGAACTACTGGTTTCTAATGGAAGAATTATTTTAGCGTTGAATAGCATTTATTGAGGAAGGCTATAGATAGTCTAACATCATGTTATGTTTGTTTATTTTTTTTTGTATTATATAGTAGCGGGTGTTTGTTTTTTTTTATTATATAAAAAGTTGGGCAAAGCTAGTCTAGCTAGGCTGTAATAGGATTGAAGTTCCTTTGAACAGTCACTGATGCCATGTTAATCCTAAAGAATTATGGTGGAAGATTTCGTCCAAACGTTTGTGACTTGCGACTTGAATTTAACACTCCTGTTTTAAGACAGAAATATATATCATATATTTCTTCATACAATATACAGGTGCAAACGAACATGCAGTCCACCTGATGATAATTGGAATGGACCTACCATGGACAACTATAATGAACCCCAGATAAAATTAGATTCCAACCTTAGTTTGACCACGGATGCTTTGCTAACCCTGAAGACTAAGCTGGAACATTCAGATAAGTATGTCCTTACCACACCCACCATATCAGAATCACAGCAGAGTTTGACACTACTGTTTTAAGGCGAAATTGGTCTGACAGTAGTGTCGCTGAAGTCTAACCATATAGAGTTCTACCACCTTTAGTAAATTTCTAGATGAAGTCCCCGTACTTCGGTGCGGGACATAAGAATAGTCGTCATCTTTAAATAGTACAAAATATCGACTTGAAGAATTGAAAAATTGACAGTATCCTGTAAGTTGACAAGGTAAATAAGCTACGACCATGCACAATTTAATGAAATGAAATTTGAGGGTGTTAGAACTCTTTGTGGTTCAACTCCGGAAGCACCACCGCCACACCTATTTCTGCCTTATAACAGCAGTGTTGTGCGCTATTGTGTTCTGGTCTGAAGGGTGTGGTAAGTGCTCAGGGGTAGCAACACATCTGTTGCTAATCTTAGGTGAGACTTTGATCTTACCTAGGGTTGATTACAGATGTCTATGGGCGGCAGTAGCCACTTACCATTAGGTGGGCTGCATGCTCGTTTGCTACTTTCATACTATAAAAAAAAAAGAAATGAAATTTATTTCTTGCAATTAATTTATTGCAAGAATGTAGTATACAAAGATGGTTACAGTAAGAAAGATCGTACATTCTAAAATGAAAATCGAACTTGTGGTTCTTGCATGATTGAGTAACATACAAACAGACATCTTTTCATTTTTATATATCGGTATGGACAGGTGTGGCGATTTAGTATCTGGAGTCAAACCACGGTACCTAATCTTATTATTGATATTAGTTACCACCTACAGTGAAGCTGCCTAACCAGTAACGTGTATTTGCTTGACATATTCATTTAAACAATTGATTAATGGATTATAATTATCGATTGTATCTGCACATGGGGACCTTTAGCGCGTGTTTGGTTTAAGTACATATAATATGTACCAACTGTATTTCATGTAAGCGACTGTTATTTTGTTCTTTTTTTTTGTTATTTATATAAATTGCATTACAATAAAATTTTAACTTCAAATTGTTATTGTTTTTCTGTCTTGATTTTAATAGAGAGTTCATTATAACGTTGTAGCGGTATGATACGGTCCTATGACTAAGATCTTCCGGAAGATCCTATGCACTTATATTCCTACATACATGCCTGATTCCTACATGTCACGGGAAATACAAGAGCAAACGCAAAATTCTGATGTTGCTATTCGATGCACTTGTCTCTTATCTAACGTCTCACAATTAGAAAGGACTAAAGAGCTTTTTCATAGTGACACCTGTAAATGTACGTAATTAGCTAGGTTAGTACTCGTTAGAATACAGAATGCTAAAATTAATGTGGTTTATAATTTTTATACGACTTTTATTAATCGGTAATAACAAAAATAAAGGTGATAATGACGGTGTAATACATACCTTCAGATCAGAAGTCAGTTCAAAATAAGACATAATCATAATAAAATATATATATATAACGAGCCATGTAGCGAAATAGTCATTCTACCAAATAATACACAGACGTTTCCGGATGCGATTCCTGGGGTGGCTCTGATTGTTGACTTATAAAGACCCATAAAACCATATCAACTGTTATCCAAAGATATTATAGAATCTGGCTCATTTAATAGTTATATTTATATATATTTTTTTATATCATTTTCTATAAGCCACTCTGCCCATTGAGGCATAAAGTAGTCTTATCTGCGTTGTATCTGAGTTGTATTCATGTCCTGCTTCCCCAGAAGGCCGCTACCAGTCTCACTCTTCTGATTAATAGCTACTAGAATGTAAATGTGGTCGCCACAAGAGCAATTCTGAGTTTATTAAACATCGGGTTATTCGGAGGTAAAGTGTTAGCATTAATCACTTTGTAAATACTGCAATTTTGAACTGCGCCTTTAACGATGAGTTTCTTGCATTACACTCACTACATGAGGGTTTTTTGATTACGAAATAAATACTGCTACATAAATTTGTGTGTAGTAATAAAATTTCCATTTATTACTTCAAACTAACCTTACAGTTGTGAGTTAACCGTTGTAAGCAGTTCTTTCTATTTTGGACCGTTGTGAGTATAGAAATTGAAACAATTAACAATTCTTTAAAAAGGATTTAAAAGTTTTTGTTGGCCGAACAAAGGTGCGTTAGGAGTACGGATGGACTAAGGTCATATATGTAAGCCGGTACCCATCCGGTCGAATAATGGTACAACCTTTACAAACTCTGCCAGATATGAAATCCAAACACTTCTATAACCATGGACGTATAAAACGGGATTAAGAAATCCGGACAGTTGGGCGAGAATAGAGTTTTCAAACAGCAGAATCTTTATTGTTTTTCTCCAATATTATCAGAGGTCTTCTCTGATTATACTAGTGAAAAAGCATAGTATAGGATCAGGCAATTTTCTGAGACTCGCCGATCATTTTTTTCATCGATCTCCATTACGTCACTGCTTTTGAACCTCACTTAAGAAAGCTATAGATAGCTACGCATATGTCTTAACCATTAAATAGGCATACTGGAGTAACTGCTACTAATCCCACTGGGAATTCCATAGGATTTCATTAAAAATATGAGAGAAATATATTCAGAACACTTCTTGGAGAAATAAGTCGCTCCACACGATAGTCGATTTCCGTCCACAATAAGACAAGTACTCAAGTAGAGTAATCGTTGGGTGTCTTGATAAAAGCCTTGTTAAAAATCTTGATAAAAGGTGTTGACCGGTGTCATCGTTTATGGTGATAATGTGTCTAGGGTGAGAACACGGTGTTTTGTTGTAAAAATGTCAACTTTGTCTCTTGCATACAATATTCTAATTTCATCCGCACTTTCAGAATTCTATTGCCTTTTACAGATTAAATATATGCGTGCAATATACATTTACACACATGTACGCACACACACATGAACAATTGTCGACCCACCTGGTGGAACGGTCACCATACCGGTCTGACACGCAGTGGGTCCCGGGTTCGATCCCCCGCCAGACAGACATCTGAATGATGAGATCTCTGTTCTAGGTCTAGGTGTTTGTGTATTAGTCTTTGTGTGTCCATGCCACCAACGACACAGGAGAAACCCCTACCGTTTATGTTTACACATGAACGCATGCTACCGCTTTTCTCTTGTGTATTTTATTGCTAAATACTTATGACTTATTTATTTGTATCTGTAACACCCTCGCTAGTAAAATCTCAATTATTAATTCAAATTAGATCTATATAATTATCATGACAAACTTATAGTTTTGGAAATTTCTAAATTCTAAAACACATTGTTAAGTACATCAGTAGCTAAAGATTTAATATCAGTTATTTTAAAATATATATATTGTGTTTTTTTTTTTATATAAAGGAAATAGTCGAAATGTCGGTAAAGTTGAGATAGTTGGTGAGTTGAGTTATTATTTAATCCAATCAGCGACAAATACTTGGCCACTGATGCAAATGAAATTCGAAAATAGAACCGATTTTGACAAAAAAAAAACTGGCAATCACATCACAGTGTGAGATATAACTTAGACTTTTTGTTTGCCCTAAAATAATTGAAACTAGCTGAAGTACCCGTGCTTCGCTACGTGACAAAAAATAGGCTTTACTCGCTAACGATTGGAGGTACATGGAAAGTGATAAGCACCTCCCGGAAAAAAAAATGTTAACCTCATAAATGCCATCGAAAGTTTGCAATTTTTAACGTTATCTTTTATTATTTTGTTATTTTTAATTGTACGACACTGAAATAGTCGCCATCTTTAAATAGTGAAAAATATCGAAATCAAAAGTAGGCTATAGACTGACCAGTTAAATAAGCTACATCCATGCAAAATTTCATGTGTCATCTATCAGGTCAGTAGTGCTTGCGTGTTTGGGTAACACACAGACACACACGCCATCTCATTTTTATTTATTTAATATAGAGTATAGATGATGAAGTATTTGAAAAATAAATAGTTATGGAGAGAAGTCATGCGGGAGTATGGACATGTATTGAATATTTAAAACCGTGTTATATGGGATTTTCGCAAAAGTGAATGTCAGTTACATAATATTTCTTGTCATTTCCTTTTCCAATACACGCCACGACAGGATCTCGGGAAGCAATAAGTTCTGGGTTGAATAAACTTTATTCACTTTTATCAGAAATCATGCTCAGCGAAGACGTAGCTTCTGTGAATCTCATTTGCGTTAGATTGCCCATGATAACAAAGTATTTGAGGATAGTCCCGAAATAATCTAGTTTTGAATTCAATAGAATATGGAAAAATAATACTTTAATATCTATTTAGTCACTTTAAACTCTTTTCTTCGCCGTCATCAATGTTCAACTTCTGTACAAAATTTTATATTACTAGATCTACTGGGGAATCGTTGGATTCAGGAGGCACAGAACCGGTCAGAGTGGCGCCATCTAGGGGAGGCCTATGTTCAGCAGTGGACTTCGAAATGCTGATGGCTGGATGGGTGGATGGAGATCCATCGGCTGTATTTGCGCAAAAGTTTCTTGCGCAAAAGTTTCATAATTGCGTAAAAGTTGAGATAAAAACGAACTTTATTAATCTAAAAACCGAAAATAACTACAATTGGTGTGTATAGACACCAATTTTGTTAGTATTTTATGTAACTGATAATTTATAGTTTAGTACTGGGACCGTATGCGATAATCCCCAAAGAATATAGCTCATGGTCAATCGCGTATCGCTCACCCTAACCGCGGGTCGAAGAATATCAATATCGTTAAGTGTCAATAGAGCCTTCTCATGTATAGTTCATGCAACATGCTTATAATCTTATCGTAAGTGCATTTAATCGCGCATACAAAGCGATTGAACTGTGCGACTACGTAAAATGGGAACTTAGTCTAATTTTACAAAATGAAATAAGAGAACGGGGCAGGTTATTTAAAGGGTATTTCCTGTCACGCGGGTTCCCCATGCTCCCACGTGATTTGATTCGTGTTTGTATGCGTAGTGCACGCGCGACAAGTAAAGCGCTCCAGGGGCCTTTTTCTTGTCACGTAAGTGTACGCTCGCATGCGTGCCCCTCACGCATAATTAACTCGCTGCAGTCACTCCGTAACCCGCATCTGTGTACATATGAAACAAAACGTGCATTTGTCACATGTCCGATGTTATGCACGCGACATAATAGGCCTTAAAATATTGGTTTCAATGTATATTTTTTGCAAATCTCGTATTTAATAACAGACACATCAAGAGTGATGGGTCATGTAAGAACGGTATTCGTAACGTAACATTACGTAAGCCTTAATCCTTTCTTAATTAATGATTGGCCTATCAAGTAACAGATATTTTTAACCCAACTACTACTTTCGAACATAAATGCGTGCAACTAAATAAACTGCCTTCTTAACTTATACTTTGTTAAGTTCACAATATGAAAATTATTTAAAAATTGTATAGAATACAGAAGGCAACGGTTTAAAGTACAATATTTGATCGCGGCTTAATGTCAAAAAAGTTTAATGCAGAAAATGTTTTTTTACCATAACTAAAGATATAATTCTGGCCCAAATTTTTAATTTTAATCAGGATAGAAGGAGAAAAAAGCTTTTATTCACCTTTTTATAGCTGGCCTAAAATAGTATAAATTATAATTATAATTTTGGTTACCTAAACTCTCATTTCAGAACAAAGAAAGACGTATTATCTAGCTCCTGTGGCCTCTAATTGGCATGCACCTCGCGTCGCGGCGCCGGCGTCGCACATGACTAATGGCGCCTCGCTTCTCATATTAATGCTCGGAAATCAATTCCATATCGATCAATCGAATTTGTACTATTTGATTATGATTATGCAGATTGATAATGCATTCAGAGTACTCGGTACGAGTTGGTATTACATGAACTTTTATTTTATTTTTAACTTACTTTCTTTAAATGTGCTGATCTTGCACATTTATACACTTTTCTGAAGGTGAAATAGTGAGATGGTCGAATCCCAAGTATGCATCTGTGATTGAATGGTCAAGTCAAACATTTTTACGAAAATTACACTCTCAGCGTGTAAGTTACCTAAAAATATTTCCGTTCACCGTTAAACTAGAGATGCATATCTGGGACTCGAACTTCGGACAGCCTCCACCCCACACCACCAAGAGACCGAATTTCTATCACTAGGCCATCTATTCTTCTACATACATACATTTTGACGACCCGCGTGGCGGAGCGGTCACCATACCGGTCTGACACGCAATGGGTCCCGGGTTCGATCCCCGGCCAGACAGACATTTGAATGATAAGTTTAGGTTTCTGTTCTGGGTCTGGGTGTTTGTGTGTTCGTCTTTGTGTGTCCATGGCACCCACGACACAGGAGAAAATCCTACTGTGGGGCTATGAGTGTAGAAAGCGTTTAAGCATTTACACGAATGAAATATGTATACGTGTAGATAATTCATTCACATATGTAGGACAGCCAATATATAGATATCTGTAGTAAAACTATAGACTCAATCTAATCGGTTAGATTTTATTGCTGCCAATTCCAATATGATAATGATGATAGCGTACTTAATTCTAGTGTTTACTAAATGTCAACCATTTGCGGGCTCGCCCGTTTGTATTTTGCCATAAATTTAGCACTTGTACTACAAATTACTAATCGTTAATTAGTTTATCCGATCACGAACGGAATTTTGAAATATATTGTAGCCTATTTTTGGCCGAATGCTGTGAGATAATATAATTAAATCTGCTACGTATTTTATATCGTTTTAGAACAGAGTGCCTGCTATAATCTTGAAATATACTTAAATGTTGTTAGAGATTATGAAGGTTAGTACTTTCTGCTATGTTTTTTTCCTGTTTAAAAGTTATTGTAAGGATACATATTTACGTGAGACATCCGTACTAAACCAAGTTCTTAGGAGTAGCAAAGGTGGTCAACCTTAGCCAAGACTTTAATCTTATTTGGGTTTGAATACAATTATCTATGGGCGACAGAGGTCAGTTACCATCAGGTGGTGCATTCTCCTTTGATTTTACTATGTTATAAAATAAAAAGAAGAAAAAAGCACAGAACATACTCCATCCTCTCATTCAAGTAACAGTTGTTAGGGTTTATTTCATATCATGCATGTATTACCNNGTTTTGGCTCGCATGCGAGCCACTCGCATCCTATCGTTTAATATATACTTATTCAAGCCCATACGCACTGGAGACACGAAGAGCCCGTAGCGGTTTAATTTACTCATGCGAATGAGACCTACGTGACACGAAAAATACCCTTAGTGGCCAATTAATGTCGGATGTTTTTAAACAGTCTAAACCGCTTATTTATTAGCTTATCTTTTTATAATATTAAATAATTGTAACTCATTAATAAATGATTAATGTATACATCTACAATTCGTACATAATAACAATTTCGTCTAATCCCATATTCATGACTGAGGCTCATTTTCATTCGATTATGTTCTTGTTATCATTACTTGTTATGTCCTTAAATAGTGCATTACGATAATGTCAAATCTATGCAAATAACGTACTAAGGTCTACACCGTTTTCTTTAATTAATTCCAGCTATTGTATTGGATTAATTTATTCAGTGGTGATACAATATTTCAGTACCATTCATCGATCACGCGGGATTAAAACGTTTAATTATGCCAAAAGCAAATAAATTATGAAGTTAATAGACGGTGTTGGTATTTAGGATACAAATGTCAGACTCTTAAATCTTTTTTTGAAATTTTGTGCGATTTTGATTCTGAAAAAAAAATCATATTACTTACTTTAAAACGAAGGACAAAATCTCGAGATTACTTGAGGGTTCTCTAAAAGCGTCCAAAGGTTTGCGATGCCCATCAAGCTGGATCTAATCATAGTGGCAGTCTATACTGCAAACCTTCCTTACTAGGAGAAAAACCTCGTTTCCAGCGATAATAAAAAAATAAATGAGAAGTTAGGAAGCTGATGACGATTCATTGCACACTTTGACATATTATAAGTAAGAAATAAAGAGTTTCACGTTCGATCCCTGGCTAGACCTTAAAAGAATTTCGATAATGTTCTCAATCTTGGTCTACTTATCCTTATAGTGTTTCATGTACTTGATACTAAAACATCAAGTATAAAATATATCACAATTCATTAAAACATTTTCAATGATATTAATAGTACAGGCATGCCGCAAATTGCCAGATAGACGCTTCGCAATATGACCTAAATCACAAGAGGAACGCAACACATATCACAATCCCATGTAAACCAACGTCAATTCTAATACATACAGGTTACGAGTATAATATCCTATCAGCCAATTGGATCAGTCGTGAACCATTAAAACCAGGCGCCATTATTAACTTGACGAGTTTTATTAATGGTCATAACGCAATTATTTATACAACGCCGCTGTCCACTAGCTTTAAATTAATTAACTTATTATTGTAATGTGCAAAGCAATTACTGGCTGTGGAATGTGACGAATGCTAAGGATTCTACAGCCTTCAGAGCCTCCAATATGGAAATGTATGGACGTTGCCAATTATATTGAACGTTGTGTATTGCTTCATATTTCGTCACTCTGTTTATCTCAGATCAAAAACGATGTTCGAAGCATCTTGAACAAAATATGGTAACATTTTTTTTATAAAACAAAAGTGGCAAAGGAGTGACAGTCTATTTAATGGTAAGTCACAAATCATACACACGTACATACACAAGTTACAGGTTTGATCCCCGACGTATCACATAAGAATAATTAAATTAGATTTTCTGTTCTGGGTCCGATTGTTAGTGTACTCGTTTCTCTGTGTGTTTATGGCACGACATAGATAATTAATTTGTTTGTAATATTTTAATTAACTTTTTTTGTAACGTGGAAGTTGCAAATGACCATGCAGGTCCATGATCGGCACTGATCATCTGTAGGAAAGTGATCAGTGCCGTTCATGGGCATCCGTAATCAACCCCAAATAAGGAAAATCTAACTGAGGTTGGCCGTAGACGCGTTGTTACCCCTGAGGACTAAGTTGGAACGTTTCGAATAAATATTTCCTTATCATCGTCAAGCCATTATTCTCCCACTGCTGGGCACGGGTCTTCTCTCAGAATAAGAGAGTTTTAGGCTATAATCCATCGCGTTGGCAAAGTGGGACTTGGTTTCCTGATCACACATATTTAATTTGTGTATTTTTACTTCGATTATTGATTAACCAACTATTCCGTATTCTCTTATCAACCAGTTCTTTTCTTTATCAAATTACAAGGCAGTCAGATAGTATATATCTGAATGTGAAGTGAGAACCGAGCTGTAGATAGCACTATCTATCTTAAGACAACTAGACTCGAGGTACGTCCGCTAATTGAATAAAGTCATTAAGTCACGATGCGTCTAAGTCATTAGTTTACTGACGTCGATTAACGTGTATATTAGAGAAGTAAAATTTATCTTTAGCCGACTGCGTCAGCCAAATTATTCGATTCGAATTTTGATATCGAATATTAATATTCGATTCGATTCGACCGATATTCGCACATTCCTATTAGTTGGTAGAGAATTCCACTTACGACTTGAGAATAGTATAAAATTATATTTCTTTTTACCCAACTGCCTCAGAAGGAGGGTAATGTTTTTCGAGCGTGTGTATGTATGTATGTATATTTGTTTGTTTGTATGTATGTCCATTTCTTTGGCACGCGCTACAGCCCAAACGGCTTGACGGATTGCGACGTATGACATGTCATTAGAATCGGCTCAGTTTGAAAAGTGACATAGGCTATATAATTCTTAAAAATGGCTCCGGGAAATAGAGGAAAAATGGGGGAAAAGGGATGACAGCTAAGTATCAAATGAAGGGAATGACAATAAGTTAATCGAATTTTCTATGTATTTTGAATTTTGTCTGTATACTTGTCTATGTGTTTGAAGAATTTGCTTTAAAGATTAAAAATATATGCATTGTTCGATTTATGATGTAACATTATCTTTTTATTACATTCCTTTGCGCCATAACGCCAGGCGCCGTTGTTAAAAAAAAAGTAGCAATAAACTTTTCTGATATTTACACAACAGAATACCTACTATCGTCACTGTAGCTTCGGGATTACAATAAGGGTACTGTTTCATGACAGTTTATGACAGCGCATAAGAGGCGACTAAAAGGGGGCTTTCGGGCTTGCGGACTGCAAGAGTCTGCCTGAATCGTCCAGTCAATTGACCCCGTAAAAGACGGCGGCGGCGACGGCGGTATGTGTGATCGCATACCGTCGTAAAGAATAGACGGTGCGGTGGGTCCAGCCTCTGACCTGGTTGGATCCCGATGAGGCAACGCGCTCAGGAGACTCCGGTTGCGTTCCGTTGCAGATCCCGGAGTCCTCTTCGCAGCGTCGAAGGCCACCGGGGGTTTAAGTGCGGCAAATAATAAAACATAATAGCGGCCCCCCCATAAGAAAGAGTGACTTGTATGACTTACTGGTGTACATGTTTCAATTATTGAAGGTACAAAAACACCGTATAAATATATGTCAATAATCATGTTTCATTTACCTACTATATAAACGAGTATGAAACCGCGAGGTTCTTAAAACATAAACTTGTGTGTGTTTTTATTTATTTTTTATTGTTTTAGTGTAGTTGCCGGCACAGTTTCATATGAGGTGGCCATCTTAGTCCTCGAGAGTGGCAATCTATAAGCGACTTCAGGTAGAACCCCATTTCTATAGAAGTTGCTTACAGATGTTTATGGGCGACGTTGACCACTTACCATCAGATGGACTGCATGTTCGTTTGCTACTTTTTTAGACGACAAACGTTCGTCACTCTATGATAACTTCAGTAACATTTATTTTTATACTGATTCCTCACAGTGTCATATAGTGGTTACTAGTAAGGTAATCTATAAAAATGTCTACAAAATTCTATATCATCAAAGCATAATTAAAGAGCTAAATAATAAATGCATTCTAAAATACCCTTAAAACTAACAAAAAACGACCACTTGCCGGCCAAGTTCAAGTCGAAGTCGCGCACGAAGAGTTTCGTATTTGACGACCCGCGTGGCGGAGCGGTCAACATACCGGTCTGACACGCAGTGGGTCCTGGGTTCGATCCCCGGCCAGACAGACATTTGAATGAAGAGTTTAGGTTTCTGTTCTGGGTCTGGGTGTT
>MOOZ01000063.1:376372-392414 GCA_002930495.1 Cecropterus lyciades | reverse complement strand
GGGAATCAGGACTTGCGTGTAGGTTGAAGGGTGCGGTTGCCGGTTCACTTCTATATCAGGTGACCATCTTAGCCCCAGGAGTAGCAGCGCATGGATTTAAAAAAATCCCCATTCTATTTGAAGTTGCTTACAGATGTCTATGGGCGACAGTGACCACTTACCACGAATTTATTACCCAAAGCAAATTAAAACAATTTTAGATAGAATACAAATCCCAAACATTCCCACGAAATAAACTATCTCTCGTTTCAATACGTACCTATTTGTTACTACGCGTAGACGATGTAGGTAGACAAACTTAGTAGCAACTTCTAGCTGATACTGGTACGAACTACTAATGATTACGGAAATCGCACCAATTGTCATCTGACACTATATCAATGTCATGACCGCGACCCTCTGACATTTATTCACTCTGATCCTTTAACAGTGATTCAATTAGAATGGTAACAGTGCTAATTTTAAAAATTAATTCAATTGTACATGAAAATTATCTCGCTCAAACGTGAATACTAGTTTTGTTAATAAATAAATCTGAATTTCAGATCAATGTACCAAATAAAAATTTTTAGATTATATTACTCTAAATATTTTAATGACAAAGTTATTAATGTTTAGTGAATAGCATGATCTTTTAAGAAAATAGGAAACATGTAAGTAAAATAAAATACCTAGGCACTTACTTCTTCAGGGTTATGCACTATATGCCTTGCTTTCAAGAAAAAAAAAATGAAATGACATGGCCATGAATGCGATAACCTTTATTTTGAAAATCATGCAGACTAACTTAAAATTATATCTCCTACTGGCTTTTCGAATACAAGTTGTAATATCGTATCACCTGAAATAATATTAAAAAGTCATGACTACATATAATTTATTACAGTCTTACGTCATGCTGAAGATTTTAATCATTAATCATATGACAAAATTGTGATAATTCATAAATAACACTATAATACATGTAGGGGACACCTGCACCAAAATGGTTATGTGCAGATTACCTAAGCCATCTATCGGTGAAGAGATGTTATAAGTTAAGAGAATGAAGACAGTGAATATAAATTTTTAGACATACAATCAACTAGATAAACGTACGTCATCTTACGAGTGGAGAAAAGGAATTCAATAGTAATAGCTCAAAATCTAGACGCGTGTAAAAGTAACGAAAAGGTCTATGATCTAATCTAAGAAGTTATCCGTTAATCTATTAATTGATATAGGAGTAGCGTGATTTTCATTTCTTCAGACTTTCCACAACTGTAAGGAGAGGTCGTTATAAACGATAACATATTTTGGTTATTGATAATGCATGTAGCATTATTCCAGTTTTGTCTTGTACGAAGGAAACGTTGGTCTTTCTACTCCTACTACTCTAATATAATATATAGAAGGCAGTGAAAAGAATAAATACCACTCAAAAAGAAGAAAATAATAATGTTTTAGAATATGATACATTATTATAGTAGACACAAAATAAATTTATGATAACCATCCTTCGAATTATAGAAGAGATGATAGAATTCAAAACGTCCAAGACTGATTGGATGATACCAGATATCTGGATGGATTGATTGGATGAATGATTAAATGGAGGAAAATAGATGATCATTTCATGCAATAAGATCGTGACATCGGGATATTCCCAGAAACTTTCCACGAATTATACGCATTAGAGTAATCAAATGAAGCCTAATCGCCTCGATTGCCCATATTACAATAGCGTCTTATCACGATTTCTTACATTCCTCAGATAATAACAAAAATATCATTTTATTGCGCCGGCGCCATACCTGCTGTTAATAGATATAAATAACTCAGTAAATTTTATTAAATATGTTTTATATTATTATTGATAGTAACATTTCCGTAGAATGGCGCCAGGTCAAGAAAGTATATTTTTATTAGTATATTTTTTCGAATAGAGCTGGTATTAGCCAGTTAGGTGATAGATTATTTAATGAGCTTCATAAGTTTAACCATGCCGTCGAAATGCAGATAAAACATGACATTTCTCTCCCAAAAGATGATTACGACTACATTTTTTATTACTCGTTGTTGGTAAACTCATTTTCAACCCATAAGTGAATAGAAGTGTATGGCTCTATTCTCGTAAAGAAAGAGTTTAAAAAGTAGTAGAACCTTTTGAGGTTCGACTCCGGGAGCATCACCGCCAGACCTATTTCTGACTAATAACAACGGTACTAGACGCTGCTGTGTTCTGGTATGAAGAGTGTGAAGACATACTTATCTAAGGCGTTCCTAGTTAGTCCTCAGGAGTTGTAACGCTTCCCTGGCCAACTTTAAATAAGACTCTGATCTTATCTGGGTATCTGGTAGATTACGGATGCCCATGGACGACAGAAGCGACTTACCACCATGTAGACTGCATACGCGTTTGCTACTTCAATATTTAAAAAAAGTTCTGATCATAGCGATATACTATATTATCCGACTTTACAAGACTAGATAGGGCCACTTAAATACACTATTTCATTTAGAATTAAAAATGCAATAATGTTCGATTTTGGACCTTCGCTTCGCTTCGCTTTGCAATACGTTGCAGCTATCACGGTGCTGATAAATATGTAACTTATTAATCAATAATCCAACAGCTTAGTATAAAATACTTAAGATATAAAATATCTAGCTCAAGTAATTACAAGTGATAGATCAAGTAGGCGGCAACCTTTTTACTGAGTTTCTAGACACGTTATATCGCTGTTATGCTGAATTATCGTATTGTTAATCATTAGACATGCACTAAAGGGAAGATTTACTTGCCTTTAAGCGTAAACGTACGAATATCACGATGAAAGTACGGGTCCAGGATCAAAAACTAAAACCTAGCATATAAAATTTTGTAAGATGGACTGAAATATTTAAAGCATATCAATGTATCCTTAGCAAAATATGTATGTATGTACATATATAACGCTTGTTTTGTCGCTGACGACCCGCGTGGCGGAGAGGACACCATACCGGTCTGACACGCAGTGGGTCCCGGGTTCAATCCCCGGCTAGACAGACATCTGAATGATGAGTTTAGATTTCTGTTCTGGGTCTGGGTGTTTGTGTATTCGTCTTTGTGTGTCCATGGCACCCATGACACATGAGGAAATCCTACTATGGGGCTATGAGCGTAGAAAGCGTTTATGTTTATGTTTTAGTCGAGGATTGTCCCTTTTTATCAGATCGCGTCAGAAAAATGATAATGATTTTTCAGCATTTCTATGTTGTAATGTTATAAAAACATTGTTTTTTGATGAAAATAAACATTTTGACAGGTAGTGGGTTTCAGGTTCGATTACCGACCAGACGGACACCTGAATGATGAATTTAGATTACTTTTCTGGGTCTGGGTGTTTGTGTATTCGTCTGTGTCCATGGCACCCAAGATACAGGAAAAATCCTAGGATGCTAATGTAGAAAGCCTTTTTCATTAGTCTATACATTTACCTTATATAGTGTAGACTGTCATACAAAGAGCCATACAGCTAGAGTAGTTATAGTTGGTTATAGCTATTTTAAGTATACTACAAATTATAAGTCTAAACAATACATATACATGCTTATTCAGTTTAAATTATTTATATATTGATATGTTATAGTAGTTTACAACAAATTACATTTTTTATTTAATTCTTACATTACGCCACATAATGTATTCCCTTGCAAATATTCCAAACATATCATCGTACGCACATACAAATATTGTTACTCAGACGGCTAAAAGTCAACGAAGAGTTACATCATCAGTGCAAACTTAGGGACCAGAGAAAGCAATATATCAAATACTCATCCGAGTTGTAAAGGAATTAATCAGTCGCATCTCTTCTCGTGGCATAAGATACCATAGACGAAGGAAGTAAATAGACCCGTACCTAATACAAGACAAGCTTTTAGGTTTTTTTTAATATAATATTGAAGTAGCAATCGAGCATTTAGTCCAGCTGACGGTAAATAGCTACTACCGCCCATGGACATCTGTAATCAATCACAGATAAGATCAGAGACTTACCTGAGGTTGGTCACGGATGCGTTGCTACTCCTGAGGACGGGAACGGGAACGGGAAGTTAAAACGCCTCAGATAAGTATGTCTCCCGCACCCTTCGGATCAAAATACAGCAGCGCTTAATACTGCTATTAAGCAGAAATAAATAGTCCAAAAACTTTTAACTCTGACCGATTAGTTGTAGACTGAACCAAACGGCGTACTGTTCGGCATGTCGACCCCTGAACACCGAGAACATTTCACAGATTTATCAGTATATAAGATTAGAATTATTAGTGTATTTCAATCTCCATTCATATGGCGGCACTAGCACTTCAATATATATATATATATTATGTATTGTAAATTATAAAATACGTTGTAGGTTTTCACCCTTTTAATATTTTTAAGGCATTCATCATTGTTCTTATCGTTTTTTTTAACTAATAATTAAAAAAAGTGCCGTTTAATGGGAGAAGAATGGGGATGATAATAAATGGGGATAATAATAAAAATAAACAAAATATACAAAAAAGATATTAAAAGTATATTGGAGCATAAAAACCTCTCTCAGTCAAAAGAACGTACGCGGGTGTCCTGTCCCAATGTTAACATTCCACAACAATGTTTGATGAAACCCTTATCGTTGGCAAACAGGAAATGGATCCAATAGCATTCGACCGCAAGGTGTCTGGGCAAATGTTTTACATAAACCATTGCCTGCTCAATTGTTTGAACAAAGGTTTTACCAAATATTGGGACGACACGGTGCTCTTTGAATCCGAGACCTGTCTTTATAAACAGAATTTTGTTTTCGGCAAACACCACTCATTCAAGATGCTCACGATGCGGATAGTATTTTACGTAATATAACGGTGGAAAGCAACGGGTAGGTAATAATAAATATTGTATAAATAAGGAAGAAATGACCGTAAATTTCTTGTAGATCGTGGAAAGCCAGCCATATTTATACCCCTTTGTTCTTTGCCCGATGACGCAAGCGCACAGACGACATGGCCCACAAGTATCGAAATAGGACAAGATTATGAATAAGCCAGCACAACCGTTACCGATGACCAGAAGCCAATAAAGTAGCTGGGGGCTAATCAAAAACCCGTACCCACAAACGAAGGAATGTTCATTCGAGCCCAGTATATTTCTAAAATCTCACCACTACCAGATAAATTTGTGCTGACCAACGATAAATTTAGCTTAGCTCTTAGTAAACTTTATACGAATAGCAATAGATTAGACTTCGACTTATTATAGCACCTTATAACAGTTAAGTTTGTCAAAGAATACGCTTATAAAATTGACAGGACATTGAATTGTCACTGTACTTAAGATAATATTTGTAAATATAGCCAGACTGTAATATAAACCTTGTCAGCTTAGCAATAAGATATGACGTGACAGGGAAATTTATTAAGTGCGCTGGTCCGGACGAAATCAAATATAATTATCAGTTAATGAATTCATTTTTTAATAGAATTTAAGTTAAGAATATTACAATATTGCGAAGAATTCGTTTTCAAATGGGTCAAATGTCGAAAATATTTAATCATACTAAAATATTCATTGAAATTGAACCATCCTTCCGTTCTTAGCTTTGAGATTTATAAATATGCTGCCATTTGTTTAAAATAGTACTTTAAATATACTACAAAAAACATTAAGATAACATTTTACATAAAACCAAATGTTTGCATCTAATCTGTGAAACAGAATTATCACATTTTTTCTAAATACAAAAATGTTGTAGAATATTTAAAATCCTGTTAAATCGTTTATTATTCACACCATTAACATTTACATCAGACAATGTTCGTCTGATTTGACACACTCCAACCTACTGCGAACTAAAATGGGCATGGATGGCACGCCTGCTCGTCTTCAAATACCAGCCGTATATTTGAAAAGGTCGTAGATCACTCAAGCAATAAGGGAACACATGTCAACAACGTATGACACGCTATTCATGGCGTTGACAATCTAGAAATTGGAACTGATTTATGTGACATGTTAACTAGTTATAAGGGAGCAGAAGATACCCTGAAAGATTAAGTCACAGGAGAAGATTGCGAAAACTTATTTTATGTTTATTGTACCGTGGAGGCACAATAAAAATAAAATAAGTTTTCGCAATTATCAAGTTGACTGATATTCATATTCATACATATTTCTTAAAACAATTTTTTTTTTTTCATAAAAAAATCCCCTTTCCAATATTACAGAATTGGGACTAACCAACCAGCTAGAGACTGAGTGATAATATATTAACATAATTCATAAGGTATTAAAATGTAGCGCATCTTGCCAAAATAGCCAAACGGGGGCTCTTTTGTTTTCCATGTCCAAAACAAGGTGTACCTATAAAAAAAGATGACTGCAAAGAAAAAAGACAAACCACCTGAGTTTCTTAGCGGATTTTTTCAGTTAAGGTCGTTCTCCGAACCTGTGTTAATGTAAGAAAAAATTTGTTACTAACAATTTGTGTCCCTGTAGTTCCGGGATCAGATTAGAGCTACGGTATCCTCTGTCTGTCGTATTAGGCGACTAAAAGGAGGCTTCCGGGGTTGCGAGCGGCAAGAGTGGGAGCTCGAGCCGTCCAGTTAGGTGACCCTCGGAAGGATGACGGTATATGTGATCGCATATCGTCGTAAAAACAAGACAGTGCATTGGGCCCAGCAGCTCGCCTGAGTGGAACCCGATAGGGCGATGCGCTCAGAGGACTCCGGTTGAGTTCCTTTGGAGATCCCGGGGTCTTACTTTGCAGCGCCGAGGACGGCCACAGGGGGCGTTTTAGTACGGCAAAAATCCCACATAACCTGGCGTCGCTCCCACGGCGTCGGGTACCTTTTGAAGGTTTCCCCCTCGAGAAGAAAAAAAAGCCTTTAAAAACTAAAGACATTTCACTGTATTTTATTTTCATTACAGGGAGTCACTGATAAATATTTACGACTTATAACTGATACCGAATTCATACAGCCGATTAATAATGATTCTATACATATGTTTAGAGTAATAACTAATAACTATTTTCCTATCAATATTACAGATGATAAAGAACTAGTTGTGTAAATAACGGTGTATGTAATTTAAATTCAATAATAATACATAGCAATATTAAATAATAATTTAATAGTAATGGTAGTTCCCTTAAAAAAATATTTATGAGATAAGGGAATTTATTTTAATAAAGTAAATATTACAAAAAAGTAAGGCATTTACGTGACAATATAGATGACGCTAAGTTCTTCCACCTCCTTGCAGAGGAATCCAAAAGAGAGAAATGTAAATTCATGTTACAAACAAAGAAAACCGAAAGATAGAAAGTTAATGGAAATAAATAATAATAAAGATAATACTGACATACGGTAACGCGTCGCCATGATGCATTTTGAGTCCATTATTCAATGTGAAGTACCAAAACCGTGTTATATGGTCTCTGATTTATATTTTGTATTAGAACGCTGAGGTAATGGACGTATGAAGTATTCGTATGTTAAAGATACAGCAATACTGCAAACGTAAAGCGAATGGAATAACAGAAGTGATAATTTTTCGTAATAATAAAACTGTCATTCAGTAGTTTGTGACGTTGTAAAGTAGAATACGAATATTATTTTTACGACGGTGTGAAATTTGTTATTTGATTTAAAAGGAGCTACTTCGTAAAATGTATGTAAATGTGTAAATGTATGTGTTTGTATTTTATACTTAACGCCTTTTACCAATAGAAACCTTATAACTAAAATGTAATTATGATCATTCCAACATCGAATCTAAGTAAATTGCACAAGTCCATAAATATTTCAGGTATTAATAGTTTTCATAGCAATACAAAATTGATCGTTTATCGTCTATCCATTGTTCGTGTAACAGTAATGAAACTTTGCACCCATAATTCAATGTCTCTGATCTCATGGCAAAAGTTATCGAGTCCCACTTGAAGATGGGCGGTCCATTGCTTTTGTGAGTCAGAGTTAACATACTTATGATCATGACGTAGATGAATTTATTACCATACGTGAGATTTTTATGTTTAAAATTACACTTACTTGAATAGAAGTTGTAATACATGATGGCGTTAATGCAAATAAATCTGTGAAGATCCTGTTGAGGTTTTTATCAATATGTATTGTGGTTATTTTAGCCATAAAAATATAAGGCAAGGCTAGATTGTCTTTCGTTGTCGTTCGTTTTGATTCCTACTATCTGTGTAAACATTAAGTAAGAACTTAATCATAGCAATATAATTTTCAAAACATTACAAATCTGAGCGTGCGTCTTCATTACAGTATTATCATACACACCTCATTCCGTACAATCAAAATTCTTATTTATTTTCCTTAGTTCTGATGGTAAGCTCTGAGCGTCAAAGGGATTAATTCCCAGGAGAGCTTGCGTGAAGCTCGTATGCGCCCGCGCATCGCACGTAATCTGCCTGATTTCATGTTTGACATTCAATTATTTACGCTATACGGATCCGTCCATCAGGATCTTGGGATCGTCTTACCGTTGAATTATTAACTTCGCGAACCGGCACAAGATACTGTTATGTATTATATATTCAATATGTAAATATTTTTTTAATATGCAAATATATAACAATCAGATTTTTTCTATAAGGTCAGGATTATGAACGTAATAATTACAAAAGTAAGCAGAAGGTTAAAATAGTTTCTTCACAATTTCTACTAAACACTGTGTCTGTTACAAATTAGCATGGCCCTAATGATCAAATCTAAGAAGTATTATTTAGTTAAAACATATTACAATGTTTCATAAACATTGCATTAGAGCTTTCAATAGAATAAAAAAAAAATACGAGAATAGTTTCATTATGTACACATTGCTGTCCAGAAATCTTAATTGCATCGGTTACATCTTATTTAAGAGCAAAGTGTAGATCATAACACTAAAATAGTCATAACAGTTCCATGTACAACCATACTCGAGTGTATCTCGATTCATTTGCATTAAAAATATCGATTCCGTATAATAAATTGTATTGGCACCAGAGATTGATATTGGAATCTAAACGAGACGGTATTACACCCACTCTATGTAAACTCCAATCGTGTAATACACAAATCACTAAATAATCAATTGCATTATGCGAATATAATCGATTCAAAGCATCAGTATCGATACGATCCAGCCGACGCGTGGGCTTGACACCGTGTTATCTGTCTGTCGAAGCTTGGGACGCGAATGTAGTCTCTATATAGCTCACTCTTTAAACTGCATGTAATACTAGCTTTTGGTATGCAACATGTTCCATTTTTGTTCAGCAATTTAACATTTTTATAGGATTGTAACGGAACTCCGCCTCCGCCTCAATTACTGCGGAACTTCCGCAAAAAAATCGAACCTCCGCTTCCGCATCCACCTCCGAAAAAATTTTGCGGAGTTATAACGGAGGTTTATTTACGTTGATTTTAACGTACAACGCTCAAAAAGGGACGCCAGGTGTCGGGGCCGCTTAGCTGCATGTTGCATCTAGATGAATATCTTTATTGTGCTAGAGATCAAATATAAAGTTTTTTCTCCCATATTTTGCACTTACTATTACTTGCTAAGTGAAGAATTATTTATTTAGTGACAGCCGGCATGGAACAAAAATCCCAAAGTTGGTGTTCGTGAATATAATTTTCCTCTTCTTAATTTTGATTATTAGTAATTATTTGACTTTTTATAAAAACTGTGCTATGTAAAGTTCACCTCCGCCTCCGCCTCCGTTAACCACCGCATCCGCGGAGATGAACCTCTTGACTTCCGCATCCGCCTCCGCCTCCGCTAAGATAACCTCCGTTTTAACCCAGATGTTGTAAATGTCAACGTTAGTTGATTTCTGATTTTTCCCATTTTTATTAAAACCGTCTAAATGTCTGACATTTATATTTAAATCTGATATTTCGATTTTATTTAAATAATATACATCATTTACACAAAAATCCGCCCTAAAAACATTGCCTATCATATTTTCCATATTTGTTCGTATAAATCCAAAATATCCCATATAGTTCCCTACAACTTACGTCACCTAATCTTATTCTGTATATTCTTTTAAAATATCTGAGATATTTAACATTTATACAATATCATTAGAAACACACCAGCTTAAAATGGGCATCAAACTGACTAATTCGACAAAATCGACTGCCCCAGAGGTCAAGTTAATAGACTATAAACACGTTGTTAAAATAAAATTACTATAGATGTAATATAGAAATAGATAAAATAAATATATTCAACAACTTAAAACTCTACTTCAACGGCAGTTGGAGTTTACGATACACCAAATGAATTTGAATTTGTGAACAAATTATATGCTAAAAGATTTGACGTTTAACCGTAAGGGCGTAAATCAATGTCCCTTTTACGTTTATCTTTATTATAGGAATAAAATTAAAATATTTCCGATAATAGTCATCGTTTTTAAATGTTCATTTCTGCTTAATTGTACCTGTTTAAAAATCTGATGAAGCTATTATGTCCTATAAAATTATAGGGGAAATTAGCAGTGCATGAAATATGCACTTTTTATCACACGTGACTTAAATTATAATATTCGTGTTTTTACGTTTTTTTTTAATTGATGCAGTGAACGAGCATACACACAATTTTGCTTATGAAAATTTGAAAATACCTCAAAATAGTTTTACATTTCTACGTAATGTCAATTTTGAGTGTAGAATTGATCAGGTTAACGGTGTCTTATCACGCCCTTGAAACTAGAACAAATGAGCAATTGACACTACTTTTATAAAAGATACCGGTGATAAAAATAAATAAAGATAAACATTAATTCTAATACATACATCAATAATTATCATAGTTGTTTCCGAATTCTAATATTTGCTATTGTTATATTCCGTAACATATAAAGAAGGTTTCTACACACGTTTTTTCGTACTAATGTTTGCCTTCATAAGCACTAACAAATTGAAGTGTAAATGAACATTTTCACATAATAATAAAATAAAAACTACTGTTACCTCAAGTTTACGTCAGAAGCTCGTAATAAATGTTATTCTTCCCTAATACCCCATAAAATCTTTACGATGGAATAACTACAATAAATAATAGATAAACTAGCGTTCCCATTACCGACTTTATCCTTTTCAATCAAATGACTAGTAATTTTATGAACTTGTCAAACAGTTTGATTAATAACTTTGCCGACAATATAATTAAATTACAAATAAATATGGAAATCATAATCTTTCACAGTAAATAATAGTAGCATGCAATAAAGTATATAATTAATGTATGCTCGTATAATGTGTTTAGATATAAATTTCAGGACTTAGAATTTGATATATTTTTTTTGGTTACTAAAGTTCGTGGTTCTGACTTAGTAGCCCTCATATATCTGACACCATACAATCCAATTTTGTTCCTCACATACAATTTTGTTCTATTTGGAATAGGTGATATGATTTTCGTCGCTGTAAAGTTCTAAGATTTAAGCCCTGAGCACAACGTACCCTTCCCTTAATAACAACCTAAGCATACGTTATTTATGGTTTACTACGCAATATTTAAAGTTGGAATAAAACATCCTCCAGTTGATTAAGTCTATCATTATTATTAAAGGTAACTTTCAATATTTTATGTACTTCATGTAATTCATGTAAATTAAATTTATTTTTCTATTCTAGATCTCAATGATTGTATTCTTATCTTTGTATGAATCTATTGCACCCACAAATTCTATCCCTACTGCTATAGGTTAGCAAACATTACTAGCATCACACTTGTAGAAAAGAAAATAATAATAGTTACATTGTTTTCCATTGCAAACATCATTAATATCAGATATAGAGGCATTTAGATACCCATTATAAATTAACTTCAGTTGTTAAATCCATAAATTACACGCATTTACTGTTTATGGGAACAAGTAAATTGATATTACACGCTCGTGACAACTGATTGACTGGGCATTGTGTGAAATGATTTGCAAGTATTCCGTACAACTAACTAAATTTCAACATGTACGCGCTTGCAATTGCTTCTGTATCTTCATATTCTTTACTCATTATACTTCTATCCTGAAATACCTAGTGTACGAATAAAAGATAAAGAAAGTAAAAGATAAAGAACCTACCTGATAATACCTACTTATTTTTTCATTAATACTGTGTACCTGTTTAAATATAAAATTATGAGGCAAAACATACTCCCCAGCGAAAACCTAAATCTAAACAAATTATATGAATTTAGCTTACCTAGAAATAAAGCCTTATTTATTCATATAGGTAACTTTTTGCTCTTAACGCTGTATCAACCTTTTAATATGCATGATAAATCCATCCATCCAAAATTTTATATTTTTTTATCGTTAAGTGGTGTCTGCTACCCATGGATATTTGTAAGCAACTTTATATAGAACAGAGAACAGAGATTTTAGCTGAGTCAATCACAGATGCGTTGCTAATCCAGAGGACATAGACAAGGCACGCTTCCACCGAAACGCAAGAACTGCTTCACGCTAGAAATAGGTGTAGGTAGGACCGGGAGGTACTACCACCTCCCGGTCTGGATGAGCACTGGCAAAATAGTATCTAAAAAGAGTAATTATTACCTAATTATGAGAAAAAGGCATTATAAGCTTATGAAGGCTTATTTAAAAACCACCTACGCTTAAGTGAATTCATATATAAATAGATTCAACATGTTGAATCTATTAGAGTTGAAAAGTACATGCCGAAACAAGTACCCATACAAGGCCTCCGATCTATCATTTGATATGAGCTTTGCAAAATGTTTGAAACGTGGGAATATATTGAATAACTAATGAAGGATACAATTAAAATTCGTGGTTGTTAATCGCTAAGCTAAATGGTGTATTTATATTAATATTAAACTTTAACCTCATGTTTTGGAAGTATGCTTGAATGTATGTATAAAAGGTGAAGGAATTGCTGTAGCCAACAGACATATTGTTTCTCAACCCATCATACATTGCTATTAATTGCTTTGTAATGTAATTTATTTTTCCTTATACATTAGGCTGGAAGAAATTTCATTTTGAAATAAGTAGCCCTTTGTACTATGTATTTTTAAATGTATGATTACTGTAATGTTACTGTGTACAAAAACTTATAAATAAATAGATAAATATACATATCTTACAAATATTATATATGCTAAAGTTTGTAAGGATGTATGTGTGTTAGTTACTCTTTCACGCAAAAAAGAACTTGGTCGGATTTCGCTAAAATTTGGCGCACAAATAGTTTATGACCTGGATTAACTCATGGGATACTCATTACCGTAGTAAGCGACTGAAGCGGGCGAGTCACAGGGATCATCCAGTATAAAATAAATAAATTACTAATAAACTTAATGAAATAACTGACCAATTATATAATAGACGAAGCGTACTCCGAAAAATAATAGCATTTATTATTGCTTTTGCTAACTTCGGTATTACATTGACTGCTTAACGACTCTCATTTTTGCCAGAATTACATTGAAAACAGTTAATCGAAAGTATGGCAGGTGGAGTGGCGCAGATTAGGGGAGGCCTATGTCCAGAAGTGGACTTTCAAGGGCTGATGGATGGATGGATGAATCGAAAGTATACTCTAATATTACCAGACGTAATGTTTTTTTTTAGTTTCATAAATCCCTCAGTAATATTATCGATACTTCAATAATATTAACTGCAACATTACAACGTTTAATTTGAAGTTCATCTGCCGTAGTTATTATTACGCCACATGCTTCATCGTATTGCGGCCACTGCTTTGAACTTTATCTCAAGTGTTTTAGAAACAACTGTATGAAAAGCGAGCACATTTTGCACTCCATTAAAACAAATGCGTTTGCTGTTTCGGAAATCCTTTGAATTGTTTTTCGTCTCTTATCGGTCACCGGCATTATCCATAAGAAAGATAGAGATGCCAAAAATGTTATTAAATCTGTCCACTCATTTTTACGATTCATAAATTATTCTTAACGCATTTTGAGCACATTCTCATATGATTTTTAAGACTCATAAATGTCATTTAATACATTTTACACGCTATATAAATTCGTCAGATACTCGTAACTACGTTGACGGTTTCCAATTCAAAGTGCAATTTTAGTAGCTTTTGCAAATCGTACATGACATTAAATAAATATAAATGACAATTAAAATCAATTTCCCAATCGAAAGCTAATAAATTAAGTCCAAATAGCATGCCTTCAAATCTGCCATCAACAAAATTCCTTACGAGTTTTGATTAACCACAGAGATGCATATCAGCTTGAATAGCAACCAAATTCTCACCTGCCTTCATTATTACCTTACTGTGTTAAATTTCACGTCGTCCAATCCCATTCATGATTGTATATCTATTCACACCACATCGGGCTCTCATAATCCACCATTCGAATGCGCCCCGCTAGAAATCTCCATTTTTATTATGTCTGTCCGAATACCATCAGGTTTGATTGCCATATCAATAAATTAACGAAATCCCACTTTCCGCTAATTATGAATTAAAAAGACCCCATCCCAACGACAAGAATTTTATGGACCTGTCAGAAATTAAAAATATATCCGGAAATGCAACTAATATTCTACGATACATTAATAATACATTATAAAAGTAAATTCATGTGTAATTTAAAGAAGTACTTTTTTCCTGTCTGCACTACATTAAACCACCATAATAAACTATAATACAGAAGACCACATTTTTTTGAATACATAGATCCTTGGTCATAAGTATTCAAATTGATATACCTACAATAAGATTTTTCCAATTTGATAAGAATCACATCGATGTAATCCAATTTGCACCTGTTGTTTACAGCATTTATTCCATACCAGAGTTGAAATAGTTTCGAGCATCTGAAAGTTTTATGTACACAGATGTACCATTAATGACTTCTGGTAAAGGTTGTTATGATTAATATTCGTTTCATATAGCTTATCTTCGTCTGGACCATTTTCATTGCTATATATAACAGATTTATCGTTTTTATTACCCCATGACGCGTTAAGCCGTGTTCTTTTAATAATCTATCAATGGTCTTTAATTGTTACGTCATTGACTGGTGCCGCCCGATTATATTTGTTATAAATGATATTGCGATTCGATTCTGACAGCCACCGTCTGGTCGATCGAATTAACTCCAAATCTGAATAATTTATTTAATATAACTGGTTGCTAACTTAAATCTGCCGAATAACAAGATATGGTATGTTGTGGAATTATACGCAATCTTAGTCTCACGGAATATTTTTGGAGTATTCGAACGATTTATTTCAATCTATATTTAACAAGTGGAACAAGGAGTTTCATATCTAGCAGGTTTTATGAGAAAAACGATTAGTCTCTATTAAATTAGAGGTATCAGGGGCAATTTATTACTTATCTATATGAACCTCGGTTTCGTCCGCGTTACTTAATATACAGTTAAATTACGCGCAATGATTTTAATAAATTAAGACGTCTATTAATTTAAAGTTATCCAATTATAAGTTTATTTATGTCTATTTTGTAACATTCCTTAGTGTTTTTATCTTCTAGCAACATTGTGGCTTATATATGTTATCAAGATCATGGTAAAAAAAGTCTGTCACTAGAATTATTATATAGTAATTTCAGTGACTATTAAAATTGTTTAAAATTAGTTCCATAATAATCGCTAATCCCAACCCATTAAATTTTTAAATACTTATCATCAAAATCATTATTTTGAGATTATCACTAATATTTTCAGTGCACCTTGCACGAGCACGTAAATACTTGATCGTAAAGTAACTTTAAAATTACTACGTTATAAATATGATTATGATAACATGTTCTCCAATATTATCATCTCCAAAACATCGTTAGGTTAAAAATGGCTACTTAACGACCTATTTTATTTTTAATATCTACTTTGGTGTGACAGAAATAAATATGTTTTCCTATGAAATTAGAGCGGTTTAAGATAACCCGAACTCGATTAGTTAATTAGGTGGTTAGTGATTAAATTTATGGGAGTTTACAGTTTCACAAATTTTTGATACATGGTAATGTATGTGATTAATG